>PVHP010047908.1:0-12723 GCA_004024765.1 Zapus hudsonius | reverse complement strand
TGGAACTTGATGTTTCTTGCAAATCCATCATCCGCTATATCCAACTGGTCCCTAAGCCTTGTCTACTCTGACTCCTTTAATATACTTTCAGTGTGTCCCTTCCTCTCCTTGCCTGCTGCCTGGATCCTAGTTCAGGCCTTATCATCTCACTAGGATCACTACAGTAAATAGGTCCATCCATTCATCTACCCGTCCCTCCTTCTCCATCCGTCCATCCATCCATCCATCCATCTGTCCATCCGTCCATCCATCCATCTGTCCATCCGTCCATCCATCCATCCATCTATCCATCCATCCATCCATCCATGCATCCATCTGTACACTTGGACAGTGTCCCTGATATGTGCCATGTACTAGAATAAACCCAGAGACATGGCATACTCTTTGCCCCAAGGTCTCATTCGCGAATGGTCTTTTATGACTGCATTTCACTTCCAGCCTCACCTCTACTCAGGTTCTCCTTGCTTCCTGTTGTCAGGGTAACATTTCAAAAGAACACATTTGATTATGCTATTCTCTGAGTTAAAACCCTTTAATAACTTCACATAACCTATAGAACAAGGTCAAAAGTCCTTGACACTTTTGCAAATTGAGTCCCACTTCCTTTTCTAGCCTTTTCTCTCACATATCTAAATTGAAATGGACCAATCCTACTTACTGTTCATGCTTAACATGAGGTTTCATACTATATTAGGGTGAGTAGTTGTAGGCTGTGCCATCGTAATAAATAAGCTCTGAAATTCAGTGCTTTAACACAGCCACATTTCATATCCACATGTTTCCAGTTGGGTGGCTTTCCTGGGCAGCTCTCCTCCATACAGTGATTCCAGTTTTCAGGCTCCCTCTATTCCAAAACTGAATCCATGTTCATCCTAGAGTCATCCAGAAAGCAGGTTGAGAGGAAAAAAGTGCTTGGAGGGATGCTCCAGAGATTTTAGGATCCATATCTTTTGTCACTCTGGCCCATTTCATTGGCTCGAACCCAACTATATGAACCCCTCACTGGAGTGGAGGCTGGGAAATGTGGCTTAGAAGTAGGCCTAAGAGAATAGAGAGGTGGGCGTGATGGGCACGTGGCATTGTCTCTGCTCCTCTTACCGTTAGCCCTTTGTCTTTGCTGTTTTCTCAGTTAGACTCTCCTTCTTCAGTTTCTCTGGGCATGGGAACCATCCCTTACCCTTCCAGGCTAAGCCTAGATATCACCAGGTCCAGAAAGCCTTTCTGGCCCCACATGAACCCAGTGTGTCCCTTCCTCTCCTTGCCTGCTGCCTGGATCCTAGTTCAGGCCTTATCATCTCACTAGGATCACTACGGTACTGCTCCCACAGGGCTTTGTCTGTTGTTAACATTAGTCAGACTTTTCTGTGTGCTAGACCTCGTTCTAAACTCTTCACAACACACATTGGCTCTTTATGCGGTTGGTACTTTTATTCTCCCAACTCAAAGATGAAACGTGTGAAGCTTATGAGATAAAGTGAATGTCCAAGGGCTTTATTACTGTATCATGGTCCATCGTACTGATTTGCTTTCAGGTTTGTCATTCTATAGACCCATGAGATCTGTGCAGGCAGGAGCCTGGTTTTACTCATCCTCAATGCCTGAAATATGACACATCCTCGGGAACTGTTTATTGTATGGAGAAAGGTTGCCATTCAATGTTAATGTATTTATTGATTGGTGAATTTACTTTGTACTAACCCATAATGGTTTAAGAACTGAGTCATCAGTCAGTGATGGATGGATTGTTCTTTTCGGCTGAGTACATGACCAGCTACCAGCTGAACTTCCCAGTGGTATTTGCTGAGGCTGCAACAGAAATCCGCTTGTGACGTAGCTCTTGCCTTGTAAGCTGTTCTCTCTTGGTCGTTGTGAGCTCACCGTGATTATTTTCACACAGCTGGACTGCACTGTGACTGTCACCTGCCAAACTCTGATATGCTCACCTCTGAACCCAAGACTTGAGACCTGCTTTAGTTTCACCTTTGGGAAATCTTTGATTTCATCATTTAATAGGATAGCCAATAGCTCTGTTTGGGCTCAGAGAACCAGCAGAGCAGTTAGATTGATCCAAGCAAATGGAGCTTCAATCACGAGCTAAGCTCAGAGTGAAGCATCAGTGATGGAGAGATGAACACTGGAAATGCTCACCAGCTGGGGTTGGAGGAGGACATGGATGGTCAGTAAGGCTGGTCTGACAGGGCTGCTATGAGGAGGAAAGGAGAGAGTGCAGGCAGGTAAAGCACACGGCTAGTATGGGGCATGTGAGGAAGCACTCCATTAGGTTTAGTTTATGAATACAGTACAGTATGATGGATGTCATCTCAGTGACTGAACAAAGCACTGTAGAATCACAGTGTCCAGTTGTGCTTGGGGAACCAAGGGAGATATTCGTAGAGGCAGTGAGATTTGAAGGAGACTTCAGTGGATGACTAGATAAGAATATGGGGAGGGTAGGAATGGGCTTCAGAGAGTGTTGAGATCAGGGGCTAGAGAGATGCTCCATGGTTAAAGGCACTTGCTTGCAAAGTCTGACAACACAGGCTTGATTCCCCAGTGCCCACATTAAGCCAGATGCACAAAGTGGCACATGCATCTGGAGTTTGTTTGCAGTGGCAAGAGGCCCTAGTGTACTCATTTCTTCTCTCATTCTCTCTCTCTGTTTGCAAATAAATAAATAAATAAATAAATAAATAAATAAATAAATAAATAAATAAATAAATAAAAATTTTAAGGAGAGAGTGTTGAGATGTGTCCTGTGCTCTGTTCTAAGTGACTCTATAGATTGTGTAAAATAGTGACTTTTCAGACTGTGCCTTGAGCCCTGGAGTGGCTCATGCCTTTTAATCTCAGGACTCCAGAGGCTGAGGTAGGAGGATCCATATGAGTTTGAGGCCAGCCTGGGGCAACAGAGTGAGTTCTAGGTCAACCTGGGGTAGGGTATGACCCTGCCTTAAAAAAAAACTAAACTAAACCAAAACAGCCTCCCTCCAAGCAAACAAACAACCTCCAGACTGTTGCCTTGCCCTGAGGAATTCCATTTTATAAGGACTTTTGGCCCCATATTGAGAGTGGGGAGCAGCACAGCTTCTGGGTGCACATAGGAATGGTATCATCTGTCAGGCACCACCCATGGGGCACAGACTGATAAGTCTCCTGGGAGTAGAAAGGGTGCCACTCTATAAATTTATTAAATGAATTGGGATTGTAAGGGCACATGCTTGTATAAAAATCATATTAGGCAAACCAGGCCCAAGAACTTATTGGACACACCAGACTGAGGAATGGATATAACTTGCCTGGACCCCTAAAGAAGTGGACACCTAGCATGGCAATGGTGACAGCCCAACTGACCTGTTATCTGACCACCTGTGTGTGCATCAATGAATGCCTGACTGTTGTAGGGACTTCAGCTTGGCTAGGTTCCTGCTTACTCAATTGCTATCTGCCTGTCCTCCCTTTTATCTGTCAGTACCCATCATCCTTCTGTCTGTCTGGGCTTGACCTTCACTTCACCTGACACCTGCAGTTTAACTCTGATCATGCAGCCTGACTCTATGCCCATCACATAGTCCTCCAGCAGGTTAGCTATCAACATGGAGACTTGTCTATTTCTTTCAGTTTCCCAGGTCTGGTCTCTCTGGCCTCTTTTGAAACTTGTTGCCATTTTAACCTTTTGTAGTTATTCTATAAGACACACACACACACACACACACACACACGCACACTGTGCAGTGTGTCATGTATAACTTGGAATATAAGCACTGTGTTTGCCTGGCCAGGGTTATCAAGGATAGCAGCAGTATCTGGAAAATTGCTTCCACTGAAACCACTGCACCTTGTGAATTTATTGTTATTCAATAAATTATGACGCTGTGAAAAGACACAAGAGTGTTCATCTCTTTCTGACAGCACACTCATGACAGGGGTAGAAGAAACTATAGATACGAAAATAAATTTTGTTCTCTGAGAATAGCAGGCATCTTTGGTGAGCACTGTGGAGTGCACTGTGGGAGGAAGGAGGGGAGATGGAAAAGATGCTGTGATGGATAGAATGAACTCCCCATCCCACGTGTCCACATCCTAATCCCTAGTAGCTGGGAATATGTTACCTTATGTGCAAAGGGAATTGAGGTGCTGATCAGTTCATTTTATAGGTAACCTCAGTATAAATCACAAGTGTCCTTCAAAGTGGAAGAGAGGTGCAGTGGAGGGAGTCAAGGGAATGTAAAGTGAGAAGCAGATTAACCACTTTGATCTCACTAGCTTTGGAGACAGAGAAAGGAACCGGGAACCAAGCCTGGGAGTGACCCCAGAAATAGTGAAAGGCACGGAAGTGGATTTCTCCACAAGAGCCTTTTGTACATTTGGCCTCCGGAACTGAAAGGTCATAAATCGGTTCTAAATCCCCAAGGTTGTGGTCCTTGTTTCAGCAGTGTCTTAGTTTGGTTTCTGTAGGTATCAAAGAATATCCTTGACTGAATAACTTATAAAGACAAGAGGTTTAATTTGGCTCATGGTTGTGGAGTGAAGGTGTGGTGGTTTGAACTAGATGTTCCCCCATAAACATGTGTTTTGGATGTTTGATCCCCAGCTGATGGCAATCTGGGAGGTGGAGCCTTGCTGGAGGAGGTGTGTTCCTGCGGGTGGACCTTGATGGTTTAGTAGCCTTAGCTTGTCAGTGTTAGTTCGGCTCACTCGCTTGCTGCTGTTACCACCTGATGTTTGCAGGGTAATGCCACCTGCTGTGGCAGAGGTGATGTCCAGTCTCTGCTCATGCCATCCTTTCCTCTTCTAGACTGTAAGCCAAAATCAATTCCTTCCTCCCGTCATTTTCTTCTGGTCAGGTGTTTTGTGCCCCCACAAGATGGTAACTACAGCAGAAGCCCAACATGGGGTGGTTGTTTATGTTTAACATGAGTAAGTTGCCTCATGCTTCACTAACTTGTGGCGGAAGTGAAAAAGGACAGCAAGTGGTTTCAGGAGCAAGAGGGGCAAATGGGAATGATTGGACACTATAACAGCCTACTGTGTGACAACTAATCCAGTTCTGTGAGATGGAAAGAATTCATTCGTTAGGATCATAGCCCCTTCTTATAGCCTGGATGTCAAGTAGTCTCCCATAGGCTTATGCGCTTGAACACTTGATCCCTAGCTGGTGGACAAGCTAGGAAGTTGTGGAATTTTTGGAAGGTGGGTGTTGTGGTCAGTTTTCTAGTTGCTGTACAGAAAGAACCCAAACAAAAGCAGCTTGTGGAGGAATGGGTTTATTTGGTTTACAGACTTGAGGGGAGACTCCATCCTGGCAGGGAAAACGATGGCATGAGCATAGGGGTGGACATCACCTCCGCCACAGCACTGGCAACAGCGGCAGGAAGGTGTGCCAAACACTGGCAAGGGGAAGCTGGCTTATAACCCCCATAAGCCCACCCTCCAAAACACAGCTCCAGTGAGGTTCTAATTCCTGAACTGCCATCAACTGGGGATCAATCATTCAGAACACATTCATTTGTTTGTGGGGGACACCTGGATCAAACCATGACAGTGGGGTTTAGCTGGAGGAAGTGGGAGTGGACCTTGAGATTTATAATCCATCCCCATTTCCTGTCCCATTTTAGCTGGAGGAAGTGAAGCTCTGGGGGTGGGCCTTGAGGTTTATAATCCAGCCCCATTTCCTGTCCCATCTTTGCTTCTGGATCCAGGCATGTAGCCACCCTAGCCAGGATCTTAGATAGCATTCTTCCTCACAAGGAAACTGGGAGCTAAAATAAATCCTTCTCCCCCTAAATTGTTTCTTGTCAGGTATGAGTAGCCTTTGGATGAGAGTGTAGACTGCAGATATGGGTTTAGGCATCATGAATATTTAGATGTTTAATTGATACCAAGAAATGGCTGTAAGAGCCCCAGAAGATACAATACGAGGAAAGAAATGGCTGGATTCTGAGGAATGCCTTTATGTAAGAGCTGGGTAGAAGTAGTCAAAAGATGGAGAAGAAATTGCCAGAGAAGTAGCAAGAGAATTAGGAGTGCTATCACGGACACTAAGAAAGGACAGAATTTTAATAAAGATTTGATGTCTAACAGTGGAAAAATACAGAGCGATTAATTATGCTGGAAGCTGAGAGGAGAAAGTCATTGGGTACGACATAAGACATATGGATACCTTTGTGAGAATAGTTTCAATGGAAAAATGTGGCCAGACCTAGAAGACATTGGTTGAAGCATCTATGAGGTGATGGAACAGCAAATGAGACACTCAATATAGGCAAAAATACTAACTGTAATATTAATAATTTATATTACTTTAGAACATAAAGAATATAATAAAAATTAGAACCAAACAAAGTTTCCTATAAATAGGAGAGCTTTAAAAAAGTACAGGAACAGGGAGATGAGGACAATAAGCAAACTCAGAAGTGACGTCAGATCGGCAAATGAAAGATTAGGTCTTCGGAATCTAGGCCAAGGAGAGGAAAATCTTGCAAGAAGACAGCCTCCATTTATGATGTTTTCACCACCCAGTGTTCCCATCACAGACTTATTCTACTAGAGCTGAAAAATCTATCTTACAGGCAGAAGAATTTATTTAGAGTCAGCATGACACAGGAAAAGAGTTCTGGATTTGAACCAGAACCTTGCCTTGACCCTCATTCCATGACTGAATAAAGGGTTGTGAATTTAGATGAAATTATTATTCTTATTATTACTATTATTACTACTACTATTATTATTTTGGCCTTTTGCTTGAAAACAAGAGAGCTGGGTCCATTCCCTGACATGCCTCCTACTTTTCACCTTGTCCAAAGGGCTGAGCTCTCCCAGGAGGCTCAGCAAAACAGGATCATCCCAATGCAATGAGATGAATTCTTTCCCATATCCCAACTCCATCTTTGGTGGGAGCTGGGTAGTCAGAGAGGGATCTGAGCTTGGGTGGAGTTGGTGAGTGTACTTGAAGAGTAGTAGGTGCTTATGGAAAGGGAAGAACAATGGAGCTGTCATCTGGATTTTATTAATAGCAGTGCTAATGATAAAATAATAATAGCTTATACCTTTTTATTTATATTTTTAACAATTCGATACACACATGTAATAGAATGTATTTTGGCCACATAGACCTTCCATTACCTTCTCTGATTCCCACCCCACTCCCACTGAGTCCCCTTTCCCCCCACCATTTACCAGTGGATACACCACAGAACAGAATGAGCCCCCTCCTCCAAGCAACCATTAACTACCATTAGGTCTTCAAGAAGAGCCCTTCCCCTGTCCACCATGTTGACTGGCCCTGTCTTGTGGGGGTCTTGAGCAGATAACCACAGCTGCTAGGAGTTATGAGTGCAGAGCCATCTCCCCACGACAGAGCCCCACTACCTTCCAGTTCTTACATTCTTTCCACCCTTCTTCCATGATGCCCCTTGAACCTATGAGAGGATTTAAAATGTCCCATACAGAATAGATCACTCAACAGTCACTTGCTTTTAGTGCTTTGACTAATTATGAGTATCTGCATTAACCACCACCCACTGCAAAAAACAAAAAGAGTAAGTTTTTCTCCCCAGCCTGAGAGGCACCTGCTGGGGAAGCACCATTAATCTGTGGGTATAAGCATACATATTTAGAAGGCAGTTTGACAACACAACTGTTTATCAGAAAACAATAGTAGTTCCCTCCTAAGACCTATGGCTTCCCTGGCTATGGGCTTTTCACCTTAAATCTAGTCTGAGAGCAGTTGGTTACCCCTATAGTAGTTATGCCACTATTGGGCCAGTGGGCACATCTTGCCTGGCAGGTCAGCACATAGGGCCCACTGCTGGGTGAGACTGCTGATGACTTTTCTCCCCTAGAAGCCTGCAGAGAGGCTTCTCGCTTTATGAAAGCTAGCCAGCATGGAGAAGGCTTCCAGTTCAGTTCCAGATTGATGTCTCTACATCCCACATTAAAAGGGTATGTGTTACCTTTAGCAGCAGGGTCTTACTGTGCAGTTTTGGTAGGCAACCAAGACCATTGGCAATAGCTTGTAGTGTTTTTTTTGGGGGGGCTTTGGGTCTTTCCTGACCAACAACTAGTAGGAGAGGCATTACATACCTTTTATTATTATTTTCATTTAATAGATAACTCATGGATTTAGAAAGCAGCATTATCCATCCACCCGGGGCATCTCCATTCATCCTCTTATTTATTTTTAAGTCATATTTTAGGTAATTTTATAAAATAGTAGATTTCCATATGGCTTTTTAATATCTCTTATGTTTTGATAAACCCTCATCCAACTCCTCCCTCCTCTCTTTCATACCCATGCCCTCATCTTTCCTTAACCCTTTACATGCCCAGTATACCCCCACGGTACCCGACTGCTTTCATGTCAGCTGTGTTCTGTCATCTCCATCCTCATGCATTTGAGGCAAGAACTTTATTTAGTGAGCTATCTCCCAAGTCTTAAATTGTTTTTGTTTTTGAGATGTGGGGGTCTCACTATGTTGCCTAGGCCAGTCTTAGACTCCTGAACTCAAGTGATCCTTCTGTATCAACCTCCTGGGTGATGGGATTAGAGGTATGACATTATTTCTGACTCTAAGCCATATCTTGGAAGGGAGAATTTGGTAGTCCTGGGACAGAGGGAGGCTCTCAAAGAGCTGTTCTGAGATACTGTATGCAGGGAAGACTTCATAGGACAGGAATGAGGACAAGTTTTTATTAGGAAGGCTCAGGGGAGAAGAAAAGACTAATGATGCCACAAGGCCTTGGGATTTGGAATAGGCTGGGATGTGGTGTGGACAGAACAGATGGTTCTGATGCTGTGAGTGAAGTGTGAAGGTGAAGGCTCTGCTTGTGGTTGTATGGCATGGGGGACAAGTCTGCATTCTTAAAGCGATGAACAGGAGGGACAGGCACCAGCATTTACCTTCAACATGGTGTTGTGGATGCCTCTTCATTGGTGGTACAAAGCACCTGACCAAAAGCAGCTGATGGGAGAAAAGCAAGAGAGTTTATTTTAGCTTATAGTCTTGAAGGAGAAGCTTCATGATGGCAGGGAAAAGATGGTAGGGCAGAAGTTAGTTAGACATCACTTCTTGCATAGCAGCTGGCAGAAAAGCAGCAAGAAAGTGAGCTGAGCTCTAGCAAGGGGGAGCTGGCTAAAACACATCAAAGCCCACCCCCAGCAACACTCCTCCTTCAGCAAGGCTCCATCTCCCAAGTTGCCACCAGCTAAGGACCAAGTATTCAAAACACATGAGTTTATGGTGGACATCTCATTCAAACCATCACACATTGGTATTGCCATGGCTGCAGTGTTTATGGTACATTTCATTGTACCTTACAAAACAAAAACAGGACTTCCTTGCTTTATGGTCAATAGAGGGACAATGTCTACTGTGGGTGACCTCTCTCATATCTAACCCCACCTGCCTTTCATCTGGTTTTCTTTTTTTTTTCATCATCTGTTTTTTTCTCTTATAGAAATTCCTTGTCTTGGCACAAACCCAGACCCATGTGTGTTTCTTTTGGTATTGGAATCGAGGATTTCCTTTGGGTTACTGCTCTCTCTTCAGGCTTGGGCTGTATGACTTGGATAAGGAGTGGGGTGGTTCCTTTAATCACACCTGATCAATTAGACCACTAATTCCTCTGGCCTCAGTGGTTTGGAATGGGTAGAAACATGGCTGGGATTTTGTGGGAGATATAGAGAGTGCCTATCTCTATACTGCCTCGGCTCTTGACAACGGAAAGTGAGAGGCTCTAGTCACAGCATCCTTGTTGCTGTCATGAGGGGAGAACCTGCTTAAGAGCCAATAGATATTGTAGAATCTAGAGGAAGCCAGTTTCTGATGTCATCAAGTGAGCCCCTAGCTTATGCCAGGGTCCCTGTAGAAGGCATGTGTTTCATGATTTTGTTTAAAGATGACAATCTTTATTCTTATTTTTTTAAACTGGGCATGACTTTACCCAGCTTTAAAAAATATTTTATTTATTCATTTTTCAAGCAGAGAGAGAGACAGAGACAGAGACAGAGAAACAGAGAGAGACAGAGAGAAAGAGAGAGCGCACACCAGGGCCACCATCTTGTGGGTCTGGCATATATGGGTACTGGGGAATTGAACCAGGGGCTTTAGGCACTGGAGGCAAGTGCCTTAACTGCTGAGCCATCTCTCCAGCCCTCATGATTTATTTTCTGGGGAAATGCAAAATAAACATCTATTCACCCCAAATAGGAAAGGTGCTGACAGAGGAAAGAAACATTTTGTCAAATCCAGCTTGGATAACAAAGGAATTTATTGATGGGAATATGGGTGACTCATTGGAGGTGGTATCACAGAAAACTCCCATCCCACAGTGGATTCTTAGTTTATGTTCAGCTGGAGCGGGAAGGAGTGGTGACTGGAATCTCAGGAGAAGGTCATGTGAAGGTCTTGTGACCTTTGCTCGGCTTCTTCATGAGGGAATGTTAACATCCTCATTACCATAGACCTAGCTATGCACTCTATAGTTGTGTTTATTTTGTTACCATGACTGTGGGCCAAGGTCTCCAGTAGGTTACCATAGCTACTCTGCTTCAAGATGGCAATAATCATATCAACCCTGAGGAAATAACTGTTCTTCAAGATGGGACTTTCAAAGGCACACTCAAAGAAAGGAATGAGACTGCATAGCCCAGGAGCATCCAGAGATGAGCTGCAGAGGGACACTGTTAGTATCCCGAGTTCTGAAGGAACAAGATGTAGCAGTTATCGTCTTATGCTGGGGCAAAGCATCTGACCAGAAACAGCTACTGGAAGGAAAGGATTTCTTTCCAGCTTTCAGTTTTGAGGGTAGGTTTCATCATGGCAGAGAAAGCATGGCAGACAGCCATATGTCACCTCTCCCCACAGCAGCTTGGAGAAGTAGAGAGAGTGATCTGAGTGTGGCCAGTGGGGTTGAGCTATAACACCCTAAGGTCAGCCCCCAGTGATGCACCTCCTCCAGCGAGGCTCCACCTCCCAAAGGCTCCACCAGCTGGGGATTAACTAGGAGGCTTCATCACAAGCACACGAGTGATAAGGATATTTTGCATTCAAATCACCATGAAGCAGTATTACAAGAGCCAGACAAGAGGAACTGTGGCCATAGAGAAATGCAGGCACTGAGTCTGTGAGGAAATGGGGATGGGTTTGTGAAAGCAAATACTCTAACCTTACCCTCTGCAAATCTTCACATATCCTGCTGGTACCTGAATTCAACGGCTGTAAGATCAGAGATCAAGGGCATCTCTTGGATATAGAGCAGGTAGAGAAGAGCAGAAAGGCTGGAGTAGATGAGGCAGATGGAGAAAACCAGTATGAAGATGCTCTTGATGTCCTGTTCAAATCTTCAGGCAGGAGAGCCAGCTTTTTGTATAAGCCAGTTTCGGATGGTTGTTGTGTTCTTTGTTTTGCAGGAGTCTTACGTGAAGCATCAAGCTTATTAGCTTACTCTTACTGCAATTGATGCTTATCCTTTATTTTCCCTTCTAGGCGTGAGATCTTGCAGGTGAAGAATCATTCTATATTTCTGTATTCTCTGCACATTTCCGGCAGTTGCTCAAGAGGTGCTGGCTGAAAAGCACTGAACTGATTTTCATGCAGAGAGAATGGCTTGTGTGAGAACAACAGGTATGCTCCATCCGGGCACTTAGTTACAAGCTGGTGAGCCATCCTGAGCTGCTTCACTCCATTGTGCATGCCGAGAAGACTGCAGCCCTTGGAACAAGACTTAGGGCAAGTATGTGGGAGGCAGAATCCCATCAGTGCTTCAGGCTGTGGGGAGTGAGTCAACCCCCATGGACTTTGATGGCAGAGTAGCCAAGATGATATTTATCAGGGGGCAATGAGGGTCTCATTCAACAAGAAAACCTGGAGCAGAATCTCTGGGATCAAAGTACCATTACAAAGCCAGGAGTGATGGGGCGTGCTTGTTACCCTGGCACTTGGGAGGTTGAGCTAAGCCTGGACTAAATGGTGAGTTTCAGGCCAGTTTGGGTTGCAGAGTGAGATCTTGCCTCAAACACACACATGAGACATACACATGACACAGACATACTACAACAACTCATGCCTCCCCCCCCCCCACAGCACCACTACAGATCATGGTATCTTAAGTGTGGGGTTTGGGGTGTAAAGTTAATGGCATGCAAGACTCTAAAGTCCCAACAGAAACTTGATGGTCATGTCTAACATGCTAATAATACTTCAAGGGAAAAAGAACTTGTAAATGAGAGTGAAAAAAGTTCAAGGGAGGATTTTGATTGGTCGGGCTGAATCTGATGTGCATCCCTTCTGCCAGGCACAAAAGTCAAAGTCTCATGCTTCTTGCTGAACCAAAGAGGAAGGGCTGAGAAAGGCAAGAACTATGTATTCTGATATTTCTTACCACTCCAGCCAGTTTGGAGCCAGCATTGGAATCATGTCTCTCACAGATTGCATTGTAAAGAAGGGCAGACTGGGGCTCCAAGGGACCATACTATGCTACAGGCCAGAAAAATGTGGGAAATTCTTAAGCAACAGACTGAAAATACAAAAGGAGCTCAGTAAGCTCTGAAGGCATTCTGGGCATTTAAGTGATGATAGCTTGAGGCGGTGATTCACCAAGTGTGGTCTGGGGGTGCCTGGGGGGGTTCTGAGACCCTTTCAGAGGGTCCTCAAAGTAAAACTATTTTTATAATAAAACATTATTTGCTTACTTCACTCTCCTGAGCATATAGTGGAAGAGAGT
>PVHP010047907.1:0-12722 GCA_004024765.1 Zapus hudsonius | reverse complement strand
AGAGAGAGAGAGAGAGAGAGAGAGAGAGAGAGAGAGAGAGAGAATGAATATGGGCACACCAGGGCCTCCAGCCACTGCAAATGAACTCCAGACACATGCGCCCTCTTGTGCATCTGGCTGTACATGGGCACTGGGGAATCGAACTCTTCTGCATTGCAGGCAAACGCCTTAGCCGCTAAGCCATCTCTTCAGCCCCCACTTTTCTTTTGAGACAAGGTTTTTCTATATAGCCCAGGCTAGCCTTGGACCTATGATCCTTGTGTATCCATGTCCTCAGCACTGGGATGGATCCCCATCATTTCTTCCTAGTCTTTCAACTTCAGTCCCACTACAAATCCAGTTAGATCCCTCCCATTGATCAACCCATTCCTTTGTCTTTGCCTCTAACCTCAGCCTCGATCTCTGCCTGTCTCTTCTCCAGGAGCTTGGCTACCACCATGGCACGATGCCGACCAGAGCGCTTGCAGCTCACAGCCCATTCACATAGTAAGGACACCACAGCATCATCATCAGAGGAAATCTGAAACCAAAGGAAGACAAGGATGAGAAAGAACTAAATTTCAATTTCTTCAACTTAAAACATCCTGGGCCAGCCGGGTGTGGTGGCACACGCCTTTAATCCCAGCACTCGGGAGGCAGAGGTAGGAGGATCACTGTGAGTTCAAGGCCACCCTGAGACTACATAGTGAATTCCAGGTCAGCCTGGACTAGAGAGAGACCCTACCTCGAAAAACAAACAAACAAACAAAAAAAAAAAAACATCCTGGGCCTCGGCAGATTCCGTGTGCAGTCATTCTCTGGTTTACTGGCTCACTATGTCTTCCCCTCACACATACTGCTGCTCTGCAATGCTTTTGCTCTTTCTATGCCCACTATTACTCACCTCGTGCCCATCCTTACTAGGCCCCAATCCAAAGATTCGGTTACAGAGGGAATCCAGGGAGTTGGTGAAGTCAGAACGCTCAAAACTATGACTGTCCAGCACTTCCAAAGTATGGAGCACCCGTCCAATGGTGAATCCTAAGAAGAACGAGCAGTAAAGGGGACTTACCTAGAGGTTCAGTGCATCCTCATAGATTCTCAAAGATCTATGCCCTTCCTTTCCTCAGACACCCTTCTTAGTCCTCAGACACTCACCTGCAGTGGCTTCCTGGCATTTATCAAAAGACCAGCGAACCTCTACTGCTTGTCCTCGCTCCTTGATCTGCTGCTCAATCTCTCGTAACTTTGCACGGACCTGCAATATCAAAAAAGAAAGCTTTATACATCTGACAGAGGATTAATATCTAGGCTATATTAAGAACTCAAAAAACTAGCAGAGCATGGTGGTGTCACACCTTTAATCCCAGCACTTGGGAGGCAGAGGTAGGAGGATTGCTGAGTTTGAGGCTACCCTGAGACTACATAGTGAATTATAGGTCAGCCTGTCAGAGAGATGGCTCAGGGGTTAAAGGCACTTGCTTGCAAAGCCTGATGGCCCGGGGTTTGATTCCCCAGTACTCATGTAAAAAAAGGCAAATGCACAAAGTACCACGTGCATTTGGAGTCCATTTGCAGTGGCAAAAGCCCCAGCATGCCTTTCTCTCTCTCTCTCTCTCTCTCTCTCTCTCTCTCTCTCTCTCATACACACACACTATCTCTCTCTTTCTCTGTCTCACTGCAAATAAATGAAATAAAGAAAATAGAGGTTTTATCCCCTCTTGTCTCCCTCATGACGAGAGCTCCCTGCACTTCCTTTTCTTTTCTTCTCTTAATCTAATAGTCTCTCTAAGCTTTAAATAAAAGAATATAAAGAAATAAAGGGATGGAGCCGGGCGTGGTGGCGCACGCCTTTAATCCCAGCACTCGGGAGGCAGAGGTAGGAGGATTGCCGTGAGTTCGAGGCCACCCTGAGACTACATAGTGAATTCCAGGTCAGCCTGGACGAGAGTGAGACCCTACCTCGAAAAAAAAAAAAAAGAAATAAAGGGATGGAGAGATGGCTCAGCAGTTAAAAGTGCTTGCTTGCAAAGTCCACTGACCCCTTATTTGATGCCCCATTACCCATGTAAAGCCAGATGCAAAATGTGACACAAGCTGGTGTGGTGGTGGGCAACTTTAATTCCAGAACTCAGGAGGCAGAGGTAGGAGGATTGCCATGAGTTCGAGGCCACCTTGAGACTACATAGTGAATTCCAGGTAAGCCTGAGCTAGAGCAAAACCCTAACCCCCCCCAAAAAAACACATAAAAACATGGCATATGGCTAGCATTTGTTTGCAGTGGCAAGAAGCACACCCTATACACACATATAAATAAATAATTTAAAAAGAAATCAGATAACCCAATCAAAAAATGGGCTATGAATAGAGACTTCTCAAAAGAAGAAATATAAAACAAGAGGAAAAAAGAAAGCAAAAAAGAAGGAGGAGGAGGAGAAGAAATAATAATAATGCAAATGGCCAAAAAACATCTAAAAACAAGTTCTATCTCCACAGCCATAAGGGAAACGCAAACTAAAACTATTTTGAGATTAACTAGCATTCCTGTCAGAATGGCTAGCATCAAAAATCAAATTCAGTGGTTAAAGGCACATGTTTGCAAAGTCTGAAAGCCTGGGTTTGATTCCTCAGTGCGAGATGCACAAAGTGGTACGTGTATGTGGAGTTCATTTGCAGTGGCAAGAGGCCCTGGCATGCCCATTCATTCTCATGCTTTCTTTCTTCCTCTTTCTCTCTTTCTCTGCTTGCAAATAAATAAAATATTTTTTAAAGAAATCAAATAGCTGGGCATGGTGGTACACACCTTTCAGTCTAGGACATGGGAGGCAGAGGTAGAAGGATTGCTAATGAGTTGAAGGCCAACCTGGGACTACAGAATGTGTGCCAGGTCAGCCTGGGCTAGAATGAAACCCTACCTCAAAGAGGAAAAAAAAAAATCAAATGACAATAAATGCTGGTGAGAATGTGGGGAAAGGGGAACCCTTCTTAATTGTTGGTGGGAATGTAAACTGGTATATCCATTATGAAAATCAGAGTAGAAGTTCTTGAAACACCTAAAAGTGGATTTATAATATGACCTAGCTATATCACTACTGACCATATACCCTGATTCTACACAGTACTAAAGAGACACTTGCTCATCCATATTTATTGCTGCTCTATTCACAATAGCTAGGAAATGGAACCAGCCTAGATGCCCATCAATTTGATGAATAGATAATGAATATGTGGTGAATTTATACAATGGATTTTTATTCAGCTACAAGGAAAGTGAAATTATAAAATTTGTAGGGAAATGGATGGATCTGGAAAAGATTATACTAAGTAACTCAGCCTCAAAAAGTCAAATGCTGTATGATCTCTCTCATATGTGGATCCTAGCTTCAAATGTTTAGACTTGTATGTGAGTTGGAGTAAGAGTCAATAGTAGAGGCCAGGAAGCTAGAAAGGGACCATGAGGGAGGGGAAGGGAAGGATTTAAGGGGAGGGTATAGTAGATATGTAGAGGGGCAGAATAATGGGGGTGGAATGGTCTAAGTGTGGTCAGGGGAGGGAATGGAGGAGAGAAGATATAGGATGAGGGTTAATTAAAATTAAAGATGTCAAGCTGGGCATGGTGGCGCATGCCTTTAATCCCAGCACTCAGGAGGTAGAGGTAGGAGGATTGCTGTGAGTTCAAGGCCACCCTGAGACTACATAGTGAATTCCAGGTCAGCCTGGGCTAGAGCGAGACCCTACCTCAAAAAACCAAAAAAAAAAAAAAAAAAAAAAAAAAAAAAAAAAAAAAAAAAAAAAAAAAAAAACACCTAAAGATGTCATGAATAAGCCATATGGAAACATACATCTTTGCTAGCTAAATAATAAGTATATGTTAAAAAAGAGTTTGGGTAGAAGTACCCTGTGGGGGTAGATAATGCAGTGCCCAGAAGCCATAAACTGTTACAAGAAAATTTCAGTGCCAAGGGTGGGACACTTTCCAGCAAGTTGCTGGTCAAGGAGGCCCCTGATACCCCAAAACATTACAGGCTATTGCCAAGGTTCTTGGTTGCCCACCAGAACAAGATGGTAAGAGCCCACTGCTGAAGACTCCACATGCTTGGGTTGCAAGTCACTGAGAAATCAAGCTGGAGCTGAGCTGGAAACCTCCTCCCTGTTGACCAGCTGTCAGGATGCTGGAAAGAGCTATGAAGCCTGTTGGGGAATTAAAGTTATCAAATGCCTTAACCAGCAGTGGACCCTGCAAGCTTTAAGGCTGGCCAGCCAGGCCAAATGTGCCAACTGGTAGAATGGTGGCATGCCTGGGATGGAGGAAGCCAACTGCTCTCTGATTGGATGAGGTCCGCTCCATGGGAGAGAATTCATGCCTGGTACTGAAGGCCTAGTCAAAATCCTATATTTGGGGAGGTCATAAGGCCACAGTGGGAAATTACTAGTGTTTTCTGGCTAAATGGATATATTATGCCCACCAAACTACTCTCTAAATACTTATGTGCACACACATATATTAATGGTACTCTCAATTTTGGTTAGAGAAGCTTCTTTTTTCAGGTAGTGGTGACTCAAAACTGATCATAGTGCTGAGAAGAAGTGACAGTGGAGTGTTCAGCACTAAGTGAGATATTTCTATCACACACTCCAAGGCTCAGGGACCATTGTGGAAGAGGTGGTAGAACAAACATAAGAGCCAAAGGAAGGGGAAGAGTGTTTACAATATTGTCTTTCAGACATAAAGTGACTATGGCACTCATGACCGCCCAGTGGCTGATGTTACCTACATAAGTCCTGCATAATAGGAGGGAGAAATTATTTCATAAAAATAGAAGAGAGAGCCGGGCGTGGTGGCGCACGCCTTTAATCCCAGCACTCGGGAGGCAGAGGTAGGAGGATCGCCATGAGTTCAAGGCCACCCTGAGACTACAGAGTGAATTCCAGGTCAGCCTGGACTAGAGCGAGACCTTACCTCGAAAAACCAAAAAAAAAAAAAAAATAGAAGAGAGAGAAAAATAGAAGAGAGACTAGTTAGAAAGAAGGTTTTCACTGGAAGAGGGAAGCAGGAGGGGGCAAAGGAGGATGGTGGGAGAGAATTTTGATCATTGTCTATTGTCTATCTATAAGGAGGTTATAAATAAAAGTTTTGTTTTTCAAGCTAGGGTTTCACTGTAGCCCAGGCAGACCTAGAATTCATCACTCTGTAGACCCAAGCTGGCCTCAAATTCACAGCAATCCTCCTACCTCTGCCTCCTGAGTGCTGGGATCAAAGGTGTGCACTACCACCCCCATCAAAGAGTTTTTTAAAAGAAAGCTTTAAGAAAGTACCCAGGGGCTGGGGAGATGGCTCAGTGATTAAAGGTACTTGCTTGCAAAGTCTTTGGGCCCAGGTTCAATTCACCAGCACCCATATGAAGCCAGCTGCAGAATGACCCATGCATCTGGTCCCAACATGCCTATCACAATGGGAGGCAAAGCCAGGAGAATGTGAAGTTCTTTTGCATTGGCACAGGCACCTCAAAGTTGTCTTCTGACTACCACACATGCATAGTGGTACAGTACCCCCCCCAAATAAATTAATTTTAAAAATGAAAGCATCAGATATACAAAAAGCTAAAAGGACAGTAGCTGGAAGCATGCCTGAAATCCATATTCCAGTAGGCAGAGGCAGAAGGATGATTACAAGGTCAAGGCTTGCCTTGTCTACAGAGCAAGTTCCAAGTCAGGCAGTGATATAGCCAGACCCTTTTGCTTCACATCCCAATTTTGGAGTACTGGGCTAGTGTTCATACTTACCTGCTGAGTGAAGGCACTGTTTCCCTCAGGCATCGGCAGGTTTGAAGGAGCAATGGGCAGGTGGTCAAGTGGTGAGCCAGTCTTAATTCGGCTATCAGTCAATGAGTAGTGCCAAACTAGGGCACTAGGACAACACAGGAGGATGGTCTGCCAGACAGATAGTCAAACCCAGTTAGAGCTACCTTTCTGGAATCCCCATTAGAAGACCCAACCATCAGGTTTCACATCTCATTTAGATTTATTCAAGTCCCTGAGGGAAGACTTCATCGTTCATTCACTCTTTTCACCCTTTTTTCCACCCTTTTCACCTTTACTTCCTTTTTTATTGTTTTCTTTGAAGCAGGGTCTCACTCTAGCCCAAGCTGAGATGACTTTGAACTCATGATCCTCCTGCTTCAGCCTTCCAATTGCTGAGATTACAGCTATGTAACACTACACCCAGCTTCTCATTTCACTTTTCTGAAAGATTTGAGGCCTACTACTTAGCCCTGGGGTAGGGTGGCCAAAACCTTTAAAAGGGACCATCTCATCAGAGAGAAATAGTAATATTCAAGCAAGTACTCAGTACCTACTCCCACTTCCAAGTTGGAATCACTGTCATCCTCCAGGACAGGCAGTCTGTTCTTTTTTTTAAAACAATTTTTTAAAATTTATTTATTCCTTTTCAAGCAGAGTGATACAGAGAGAGAGAGAGAGAGAGAGAGAGAGAGAGAGAGAGAGAGAGAGAGAGAGATTGAGCGCACACACCAGGGCCACCACCTTGTGGGTCTGGCTTATGTGGGTACTGGGGAATTGAACCGGGGGCCTTAGGCACTGGAGGTAAGTGCCTTAACCACTGAGCCATCTCTCCAGCTCGGCAGTCTGTTCTTTTCAGGCTCTTTCTTAATACTTCTTTGGGCCCACCTAGTACCTACCTGTAGGATACAGCTGAGGCCAAAAACCAGAGGCCGGTGCTGAGGGCACATGAGCAGGTCACTAAAGGGAGTCGAGGGTGCATTGCTAGTTGGGGGCTGAGGGGCAGGGGTGGTGGGCAGTGTGTTTGTTGACTGAGCAGGTATAACATGAGACGAGTGGCTGCTCACACCATCTAGCTGTAGAGCCAGTCTCCGGGTACAGAAGTAGGCAAGGCGGCGGGACAGGTATGCAGACTGAACGAATTCTCCAGAATACTGTGAAGACATGACCAACAGAGCCCACCAGTTCACTCCAAGGGGTACCTCTGTAATGTCTTACTTAAATCCCCCAGATTCTCGGCCTTACTCGAAGTAGTAGGGGAAGCAGTAGTTTAAGTAATTCATCCTCTCCAGGACGGATTTTCTCAAAACATTCAAGCACCCAAGTCAGGAACTCGTGTCTGTCCAATATTCCATCCTGTGAATGTCAGAGGTAGGAAGAGTATTAGTTCAGCTCAGGTACCATTAGAAGTGAGGCAGCTAAAGTAAATGGAAGGATGAAGAGAGACACAATTGGGACAAGGTGGCAGGCAGATTTTGTTCTATACTGATAGGGCACAAGATGAAGTGCAATTCAATGCCACACACAACATGCCCTCATGCCTACTTGAAACATGAACATGGCAAGCTTCTCGTTGTAGTCCCACTGCCTGATTGCCACCTCCACATCGTGGGGTAGGGGTCCTATAGTAGAACCACAACCTCCACTTCCTGTAGGTCCTGGCCGATAGTATTCGGCCATCTTCTGTAGCTGTTCCCATAAGTACTTTGTGATGATCTGAGTCCATTCTAAAGAAAAGATGGAAAGGGGGCTATTAAGATACCATTCCTCTGCTTAGAATACAAAGTATCCCCTACCTTTACCCACAATCATCACAGTTCTAAATTGTTCACATCTGATTTAGGTTTATTCTAAGTCCCTGAGGCAAGACTTCACCCTTAATTCTCTCTTCTCACTCTCCTTTTCTTCCTCTTTTAGCCTCTAGACAAATGCTGGCTCCCTAAGGCCTTCCCAGGTATCCATAAGAATAAGTAACAATTATGTCCACTGAAGTCTCAAAGAACCTTCTGTTTTTTCTTTTGGCATTCACTGCTTTCTATATTTAATTATGCTACTTGAGGGCTGCACTTGTCTGCAAACTTACAGACCTGAGTTTGATTCCCCAGTACCTATGTAGGGCCAGATGCACAAAGTGGCACTGCATTTAGAGTCCACCTGCAGTGGCTGGAGGCCTTGGTGAGCCCATTTTCTCTGTCCTATTGTATCTTTCTCTGCTTGCAAATAAATATTTCTTTAAAAATTATGGTACTTAAAGAAAAAAAACAAAAAAAAATTATGCTACTTGAACATATGTCTTAGCATCCCTACTAAGGTCCTAAGGGCAGAGATTATATGCTGATCATCTTTACAGCCCAGTATATGAACATAAGAAATCAAATTAATTGATACTTACTGATTGAGTAAATGCAAGATACATGCAGAAAGAAAGAAAGATGATTCCAGGGCTCTGTCACTCCTTGAAGTCATCAGTAGCATACTGGGTGTTAGGAGTTACTTACCCATGAAGGGGTCAGGAATTTGTCTCTTCTTAACCTTGGTTTCATTAACTGCTGCATAGTAGGAACAGGTCATCTTAATGAGCCAGGCAGCCCGCATCACAGGCACTGTGTATTTGGCTAAGTACCCAAACACTTCTTCTTTCTTACCAAAAATGGGGACCTAGATGCACATCACAAAGAATGAGGTCTCTCTTACCCTGTGAGCTGACACCAAGTAGCTTACTCTGGGAATGAGTGGGTATTGGGTACCCACACTCCCAAGCTTCCCCTGGCTGGAATGACAGGAAAGAGTACCTCACCTTCTTGGCTAATTGTGTGAGTGGTTTGGTGCCAGCCAAGTCAGTGAACCAGGTGTTTATAGCACTCTGAGACCGCGGAGTCACTAGCCAGAAGTTGTCCTTCTGGTTCATTTGGGGCTTTCTTCGAGCAGTGTCAGGGAGGGTGTTACACCTTAACTTCTCTGTGATAATGCTGCTGAAGTTTGAACTGATCTGAGGGAAGAAAACTAAACCTCAGGGTGACAAGAAGGGGCAGACAGACAGGTGGCTCTGCTTTTGGCGGGGAGAGGCAAATGTGGAAGCATTGAATTATGAAGAGACAATCTCAGCCATTTAGGTTATCCCTTTAAGTCTTCCCAACCCACAGCCCTTGATCCTTCTCAGATTCTTCCAGCCTTTTCCCTTCTGGCTCACCTTGGCAGGATTGAAGTTGACGTTTTTGGCACTGCCATGTTCATCCCCAGAGACAGCAGGCTGGTTATTGAACCCTTGTTTTACATTCAAGGCAGTCAGTTCATCCTGAGGCAGGAAAACAGTATCTCTTTCTCTCTCTCTCTCTCTCTCTCTCTCTCTCTCTCTCTCTCTCTCTCTGTCTCTGTCTGTCTCGGAGGTTGTGGGAGAAGAGCGTAGAGGAGAAGGAAAGGAGGGAGAAAGGGAGAGAAGGATTTGGAGTAGACTAGATTCTCATTTAAAGCTAGGCCCTTCTATCCGTGTGGACCCCACCCTCACTTCGACAGTCACCGAGATCGACCGTCCTCTTCCCAGGCCAGCAGCCCAGTCAAGCAGCCCCTCAGAACTTTCTCAGGTGTGTGCGCGTGTGGAGGGGACATCTCTGGCGTGACCCATGCGCCATTGCCTCGCCATGCCTAGGAACCCCCGCCCAGTCCCCGATCTCCCACAGCAGCCCACTTTACTCTTCCCCCTTTGGGGACTTTTGCTCTCACCTAATCGCCCCGCCCCCCCCTTCCCTCAACTGTCAGTGTCCACTCATAACCATTTGCCCTGATCCCTCGTGAGCCCGGATTTTTGAACGCACCTCCTTCTGTTTGGGATCTTGAGGGTACACATCAGGAGGCCCCAGCCTTGGCCGCTTCAGGGGCCGGTGTTCGTAGCTCAAGATCCCGAAAGCCGCCATTTTGCCCAGCCCGTAGCGCCAGAGGCGCCAGCAGGGCCAGGCGAAGTGGGGAGGGAAGGGGGAGGGGGAACGGAGGGAGGTGGGAGGAAGAAGGACCAAAGGCAGAGGGACAGCGGATGGAAGGATGGCGGCCCACAGACAGGGGGCCAAGTTAGAAACTCTGGATTATTGGCGGAAACTGCCGAGGGACGCTGGGAACCAACGGACAATACTGACTGCAGAGGGGGCGGGGCCTGGCCCCGCGTGGGGCGGAGCCCCAGGCCCCCGGAGTTTACCAGCCCTGGGAGCCGAATGTGAATTTTACCCAGTGACAATCTACGAGAATCTCCCTGAGCTACGTCCTGTGCCGGAGGCGGCGGAGACCTGCTGTGCTGCTGCTGAGCTCCGGCTGGAATCGGGTCCCTATCGCCTAGCTCCATTCTTGGCCTAAAATAGGTGATCAGTGCTATTTGCATTGTTTACGAACTGGATCTTTCACAAACCACTTAGTTTCCTAGTTCCTGCAACTGGGAATGACCAAGCGAATACCACCTTCAAAGGAGTGGAAGCTATTATATGCTTAAGAAAGCACCTATTAAACCCTAATCCTTCAAAGCCATCAGAGCCTCTGCACCAAAACGTCCTATCTTTTTAAGGGGAAGGGGAGGGGGACGGGAAGGGGACTGTTTATTTGCTTTTGATTTTGGTTCGCTAACCCTTTATAAAATGCCTTATAAACATCCGGACATCAGTGGTGCACACCGGTAATCCCCGCACTACAGAGTCAGGTACCTAAGGATCGCCAGCCTCATCTACATAGCGAGTCCTAGGAAAACATACCGTGACCTGTCCCAAAAATACAATGCAATAAAATAAAATAATCTTTTTTTAAAATAAAGCCAATGAACTCGGGCATGTGCGTGCACATCTGTAAATTCTCACAACTTGTGTATAGAGAGAAAGGGAAATAGTTTGGTTAGAAGCCACTGAAAGTTATCGCTCTTCCCAGAAACATGTTGATACAAAGTATTTGGATACTTTTTCTGGACAGCCTTTCGATGCCCTGAAGAAGTTGCAACAATGTATCCTCTCCAAACAGCTCCATTTTAAGAACACTTACTCTAGTGAAAAACGCCCCCGCAGTGCCACGTGCCTTTTTAGACTGTATCACTTTAGTTCCCAAACAGCTCCCAAGATTTGGGAATTGCTATTGTCTCCATTTTCTGGATAAGGAAGCAGATATTCAGAAAGTTAAATCCACTTGCCCAGAGCTGAGACTCATTATTTCTTGATTCCAGAGCCAATACTCGTCCTTTTTTCTTTCTTTCTTTCTTTCTTTCTTTCTTTCTTTCTTTCTTTCTTTCTTTCTTTCTTTCTTTCTTTCTTTCTTTCTTTCTTTCTTTCTTTCTTTCTTTCTCTCTCTCTCTCTTTCTTTCTCTCTCTTTCTTTCTTTCTTCCTTCCTTTCTTCCTTCCTTTCTTTCTTTTTCTTTTTCTCTCTCTTCTCTCTTTCTTTCTTTCTTTCTTTCTTTCTTTCTTTCTTTCTTTCTTTCTTTCTTTCTTCTGTCTCGCTCTCTTTCTTTCTTTTTTCTTCCCCCCCCCCAGATAAGGTCTCTAGTCCAGGCTGACTTGGAACTCACACTATAGCTCCAGGCTGGCCTCAAACTCATCACAATCCTCCAACCACTGCCTTCTGAGTATTGGGATTAAAGGCATCTGCCACCAAACCAGGTCTGCCTTCCTTCCTTCCTTTTGCTTTCTTTTTTCTGTTTCTTTCTTTCTTTCTTTCTTTCTTTCTTTCTTTCTTTCTTTCTTTCTTTCCTTCCTTCCTTCCTACCTTTCTTTTATATATTTATTTGCAAGCAGACAGAGACAGACAGAGGAGAGAGAGAGAGAGAGAGAGAGAATGGGCACATTAGGGTCACTGCAAACTCCATATGTATGGGCCACTTTGTGCATCTAGCTTTACAGAGGTTCTGGGGAATTGAACTTGGGTCCTTAGGTTCTTCAGGCAAGCACATCAACCACTGAGTGATCTTTCCAGCCTCCCCTCTTTAAAAAATATTTTATTTATTTATTTGAGAGTGTGAGTGAGAAAGAGGCAGAGAGAGAGAGAGAGAGAGAGAGAGAAACAGAGACAGAGAAGGAGAGAATGGGCATGCCAGGGCCTCCAGCCACTACAAACAAACTCCAGATGCATGTGCCCTCTTGTGCATCTGGCTTTTTATGGGTATTGGGGAATTGAACTCTGGTCCTTCTGCATTGCAGACAAATGCTTTAACCGCTAAGCCATCTCTTCAGCCCCTCCCCATTTTTTGAGGCTGATTGTCAACCATACCCCAGAGAAGACAGCCAAACCAGGCATGATGAGGAAGGCCTTTAACCCCAGTGCTTGGAAGGCAAAAATAAGTTGAAGGACCATTTGGGCTACATAGTGAGGCTGTTATAAACTAACAATGATAGGAAAATGTAAAGTAACAAAAGTAACAATTACACTCTATAAATCTGTAATCCCAGGTGTAGAGTGACTGAGGCAGGAGAATTGAAATTTCAAGGCTAGCCTCAAACAACAACAACATATTTTTGAGCTAGGGGGAACACTCAGCAGTTAGGGGCACTTGCTTCCAAAACCTGGTGGCCTGGGTTCAAATCTTGAGTACCCATGTAAAAGCCAGATGCATGAAGTGGCACATGTACCTGGAGTTCATTGGCAGTTACACGATGCCCTGGGGAGCCCATCCCCTCTCTCTTTCTCTTCCCTCTTTCTCTCTCACTGTTCATCCCTCTCTGCTTGTAAATAAATACTACCCTCTAAAGGTCTGTGGATGATGTGAAAATCTTGTTTTTATCCTCTTTCATGTTGGTCTTTTAGCTGGGCATGGCGGCACATGCCTTTCATCCCAGCACTCAGAAGGCAGAGGTAGCCGGGTGTGGTGGCGCACGCCTTTAATCGCAGCACTCGGGAGGCAGAGGTAGGAGGATCGCCATGAGTTCAAGGCCACCCTGAGACTACAGAGTGAATTCCAGGTCAGCCTGGGCTAGAGTGAGACCCTACC
>PVHP010047906.1:0-12731 GCA_004024765.1 Zapus hudsonius | reverse complement strand
TCTTTCTTTCTTTAATTAAATTAAATTAATTAATTAATTTTGTTTGGTTTTTCAAGGTAGGGTCTCGCTCTAGCCCAGGCTGACCTTGAATTCACTATGTAGTCTCTAGGGGGCCTTGAGGTCAAGGTGACCCTCCTACCTCTTCCTCTTGAGTGCTGGGACTAAACGCGTGCACCACCACACCCGGCTGTTTTATTTTTTAAAAAAATATTTATTTATTTGCAAGGAGAGAGAGGAGAGGAGAGAGAGAGAGAGAGAGAGAGAGAAAGAATGAACATGTGAACATGCCAGGGCCTTCAGCCATTGCAAACTCCAGATGCATGCACCACTTTGTGCCTCTGGCTTTACATGGGTAATAGGTAATTGAACTAGGTCTTAGGCTTTGCAGGCAAGAGTGTCTTAACCACTGAGCCATCTCTCCAGCCCCCAATGAGCTTCCTTACTTTGTGCAATCAGTGTAGTGTTTGGAAAGCCCATCCATGAAGCTGTGTGGACATATGTCCTGTGCCTACCACAGCTGAGTCATTCCCTATGGTGCAAGTCAGAATTGTTAGCATCAGTGATGGCCACAGTGGGCATCCTGGTACACTTCTCCCTTTTGCCTTTTATGGAACTTGCAAGAATGTCTCCAAAGCTGGGCATGGTGGCACACACCTTTAATCCCAGCACTCTGGGAGGCAGAGGTGGGAGGATCGCAAATGAATTCCAGACACATGCGCCCTCTTGTGTATCTGGCTTTACATGGGCACTGGGGAATTGAACTCAGGTCCTTCTGCATTGCAGGCAAGCACCTTAACCACTAAGCCATCTCTTCAACCCTGCATCTCTTTTTGTGTCCAGCTTTACCCACGTTGCTGAGGAATTGAACCCAGACTGTCAGGCTTTGCAAGCAAGCGCCTTTAACTGCTGAGCCATTTCCCAGCCTCTTGTTTCCTTTTTTTTTTTTTTTTGGTTTTTCGAGGTAGGGTCTCGCTCTAGCCCAGGCTGACCTGGAATTCACTATGTCTCAGGGTGGCCTTGAACTCATGTGATCCTCCTACCTCTGCCTCCTGAGTGCTGGGATTAAAGGCGTGCGCCACCACGCCCGCTTCAAGGCCATTTTTTGTATCTGGAAGTTTGCGTTGTAAGCAGTCCTCTCCTTCCTTTGGCTCTTACAGTCCTTCCCCCACCTCTTCCACAATAGACCCTGAGCCTCAGGAAGTGTGATAGAGATGTCCCAGTGCTGAACACTCCACTGTCACTTCTCAGCACTATGGTGTCTTTTGGGCTATCCCAGTGGTCACTGCCACCACCAATATGTTATGTTCAGGAAAGTCCTTGCCGAGGCCAATGTGTTCAAGTGTTTCCCCTACTTTTTCCTCCAGCAGTTTCAGAGTTTCAGGTCTCATATTAAGTTCTTTGATCCAATTAGACTTGAATCTTGTGCATGGAGAGAGATAAGGATCTATTTTCTCCTCCAGTGAATACTTAGGCATGTTTGTCAAAAATCAGATGGATGTAGCTGCCTGGGTTTATATCTGGGTCTTCTATTTGGTCCCATTATCTACATGTCTGTTTTTGTGCCAGTGCCATGCTGTTTTTGTTACTATGACTCTGTAATATATCTTAAAACCAGGTACAGTGATACCACCAGCCTTATTTCTTTTGCTTAGAATTTCTTTGGCTAGGGGATGAAGAGGAGGCTTAGCGGTTAAAGCGTTTGCCTGCAATGCAGAAGAACCAGAGTTCGATTCCCCAGTACCCTTATAAAGCCAGATGCGCAAGAAGGTGCATGCATCTGGAGTTAATTTGCAGTGGCTGGAGCCCCTGACACACCCATTCTCTCTCTCTCTGTGTCTGCCTCTCTCTTTCTGTCTAAAAAAAATAAATAAAATATTAAAAAAGAATTTCTTTGGCTATTTGAGTTATTTTATTTTATTTATTAATTTTCAATCAGAGAGATACAGAGAGAGAGAAAGAGAGATACAGAGAGAGAGAGAGAGCACCAGGGCCACCATCTTGTGGTCTGGCTTATGTGGGTACTGGGGAATTGAACCAGGAGCCTTAGGCACTGGAGGCAAGTGCCTTAACCGCTGAGCCATCTCTCCAGCCCTATTTGAGTTTTTTTGTGCTTCAAAATGAATTTAAAGATTGTTTTTTCTATTTCCGTAAAGAATATCCATTGGAATTTGATGGGGATTGCATTAAATGTGTAGATCGCTTTTGGTGAGATTGACATTTTCACAACATCGATTCTTCTAATCCATGAATATGGGATATCTTCCATTCCCTATATTAGATAAAGTGGGGATAGTGGGCACTCCTGTCTTGTTCCTGCACACACCCTTGTGCCCATGTGTCCCCCAGGCCTGAGGAGGAAGTCCTCTTCTCTCTTCCTCCTAATTTCCTTGGCAGAGTGTCTCTCACTGAACCTGGAGCTCACTGTTTTATTTTTTTGTTGTTATTTGTTTCTTTTTAAGGTTTAGAGAGACTTTATTTTGTTTTGCTTTTTGGTTTTTCGAGGTAGGGTCTCACTGTAGCCCAGGCTGACCTGGAATTCACTATGTCTCAGGGTGGCCTTGAACTCATGGTGATCCTCCTACCTCTGCCTCCCGAGTGCTGGGATTAAAGGCGTGCGCCACCACGCCCGGCTAGAGAAACTTTATTAGATAAGAGAAGGAAAGAAGAGAGAGTACAGAGAGCTGCCGCCATGAGGGAGGTGACGGGGTAACTCCTCTCACCTGACCAGTGAGCCTTTTGTCTCAACCACCCTCAGCACGGGGATGATAGGCATGCACGCCATGCCTGACTTTAAAAACAGTTATTTGTGTGTGTATGTGTGTGCACAGGTGTGCCAGGGTCTTTTGCCACTGCTATCAATTGCCTGTCTGGCTTTCTGTGAGTGGCTGGGTAATCGAACCCAAGCCAGCAGGCTTTGCAAGCAAGAGCCTTGAACTGCTGAGCCATTTCCCCAGGCTTCCGTGCCTGGCTTTTGAATTTTCATGCTGGGATTCGAACTCAGCTTCTCATGCTTGTATAGCAAGCATTCTTGCCCACCAAGCTGTCTCCCCAGCCTCTGAGAATATCTTCTTTTTAACAAATATTTTTATGTATTTAAAGAAAGAGAATAGATGCCCCAGAGCCTTCTGCAGTCCAAAGGAGCTCCAGATGCTTGCACCACCTTGTGCATCTGGCTGTACGTGGCTACTGGAAAAGCGACCCTGGGCTGTCTTTAGCAAGTGCCTTTGATTGCTGAGCCATTTCGCCATCCCTCAGGATTGTTGTTTTTGTTTTTGTTGTTGTTTTGTGGTGCTTGGAGCACTGAAGCACTGAGCTATAAAACCCCAGGTCCAGTTTTCCAAGTTCTTGTTATTGTTTTTGAGGTAGGGTCTTACCACTCATAGCCCAAGTGGTTTTTGTTTGTTTCATTTTTCAAGCTAGGGTCTCTCTCTAGCCCAGGCTGACCTGGAATTCACTGTGTAGTCTCAGGCTGGCCTCGAACTCACCGCATTCCTCCTACCTCTGCCTCCCGAGTGCTGGGATTAATGTTTATATTCTTTCCAGTTTAGAAGCTGAGGTGTGTTTGAAAACACTCTTTAGCACGGAATGGGGAGAGGGGGCTTTAGTTGATTAAAATCTGTGCCGCAGTAGGCTTTTGACTGGGTTTTTCAGTACCAGGCATGAATTCTCCCATGGACTAGGCCTCAGTTCCAATCCGAGAACAGTTGGCTTCCCCCAAAACAGACATGCCACCATTGCACTAGTTGGTGCATTTCACCAAGATGCCAGCCATAAAGCTTGCAGGGTCCACTGCTGGTGAAGAACACTGGTGGCTTTTCTCCTCCCAAAGGCTGCCTGCTACATAGCGCTTTGTTGCATCCTGACAGCTGGTTGACAGGGAGGAGGTTTCTAGCTCAGCTCCAGCTTGATTTCCCAGTGACCTGCAGCCCAAGCATATGTGGTCTTCAGCAGTAGAGTCTTATCATTTCATTCTGGTGAGCAGCCAAGCAAGAGCCTTG
Source organism: Zapus hudsonius (assembly GCA_004024765.1). Classification (NCBI taxonomy): domain Eukaryota; kingdom Metazoa; phylum Chordata; class Mammalia; order Rodentia; family Dipodidae; genus Zapus; species Zapus hudsonius. The sequence continues at coordinate 8,733 of PVHP010047906.1, read as the reverse complement.
GCAATGGCCTGTAATGTTTGGGGCCTCAGGAACCTCCCTGGCCAACAACACACTGGAAGATGTCCCATCCCTGGTCCTGAAGTTTTTCTAGTAACAATCTATGGCTTCTGGGCACAACATTATCTACCTTCATAGGATTCTTCTTCCCAAACTATTTTTTTAAATCATATATAATATCTCCATCTTTTATTTTTTCTCTTTTAAGGTAGAGTCTCATTCTAGTCCAGGCTGACCTAGAATTCACTATGTAGTCTCAGGCTGGCCTCGAACTCACATCGATCGCCTCCTGAATGCTGGGATTAAAGGTGAGCACCACCACACCGGGTGCTTTTTTTTTTTTTTTTAAGTAAAGGAGATTCATTGAAAAAGTGGTAAATGGTGAAAACCCCAGAGTGTCAGTTATGCTGAGAATTCCAGACACTATCCAGAAGAGCCGGAAAGGAGCTGAGTTGGAGCTGAGAAGTGGGCCGACTTGCATGTAGGTGTGTGAGCCACTGTTCCTCGGCTCACTCTCCAGTGTATTCAAGCTCTGCTCAGAACTGCTTGATGATTAATCTCTGTGTGTTCTTTCCCCCTTTCGTTTCACTGTTTATCATTATTTTCTTTTTCTATTTTTCTTTTCTTTCCTTCTAAACTTTTTATGGGTAGCTTCCATAATTACAGGCCATAAACCATTATGATTCCCCTCTCAATTAGTCTGTTTTGTTTCCATGTCATCATCTTTTCCTCCTATTATGTGTAGGTATTATCAAGCACCATGAGGTCATGAATATCAAGGCCATTTTGTGTCTGGAAGCTTGTGTTGTAAGCAGTCCTCCCCTTCCTTTGGCTCTTACAGTCCTTCCACCACCTCTTCCACAATAGACCCTGAGCCTCGGGAAGTGTGATAGAGATGTCCCAGTGCTGAACACCCCACTGTCACTTCTTCTCAGCACTGTGGTGTCTTTTGAGTCATCCCAGTGGTCACCACCATCTAAAAAGCTTTTCTAGCCAAAAGCGAGAGTAGCATTAGTATATGGGTATGAACCTTTAAAAAAGGATTTAGAAGGCAGTTTGTTTGGCATAAAATATGCATTTAGCCAGACAACAGCAGGTGTTAGTCCCCTAGGGCTCATGACCTCCCCCACCGTAGGGTTTTGACTAGGTCTTCAGTACCAGGCTTGCTTTCCCTCCTGTGGAGCAGGCCTCCAGTTCAATTAGAGAGCAGTTGGTTTCCCCCACAATAGACGTGCCCCTATTGCCCCAGTTGGCACATTTGGCGTGGGTGGTCAGTCTTAATGCTTGCAAGGTCCACTGCTGTTCACGACCATCGATGACTTCTCTCTCCCATAGGGCTGCATGCAGCCATAGCTTTTTCCAGCTTTCTGTCAGCTGGTGAACAGGGAGGAGGTTTCCAGCTCAGCTCCAGCTTGATTTCCCAGTGACCTGCAGCCCAAGCCCATGTGGTCTTCAGCAATAGGGTCTTACCATCTCATTCCGGTGGGCAACCAAGAACCTTGACAATGGCCTGTAATGTTTTGGGGACCTCATGAACCTCCCTGGCCAACAACTCACTGGAAGGTGTCCCATCCGTGGTACTGAAGTTTTTCTAGTATTAATCTATGGTTACTGGCTGTGCCATTATATGAGGGAGAACATGCGGTGTTTGGCTTTCTGGACCTGAGTAACCTCACTTAGTGTGATCCTTTCCAGATCCATCCATTTCCCTGCAAATTTCATGATTTAATTTTTCTTTTTAAATATTTTATTTATTTATTTATTTATTTATTTATTTATTTATTTATTTATTTATTTATGAGAGAGAGAGAGAGAGAGAGAGAGAGAGAGAGAGAGAGAGAGAGAGAGAGAGAGAATGGGCATGCCAGGGCCTCCAGCCACTGCAAAAGAACTCCAGACACATGTGCCACCTTGTGCATCTGGCTTTACATGGGTGCTGGGGGATCGAACTTGGGTCCTTCTGCTTTGCAGAAAATGCCTTAACCACTAAGCCATCTCTCCAGCCCCCATAATTCCATTTTTCTTTACAGCTGAATAGTCCTCCAAATGAACCGCATCTTCATTATCCATTCATCAGTTGAGGGACATCTAGGCTGGTTCCATTTCCTAGCTATTGTAAATAGAGCCGCAGTAAACATGGAAGAGCAAGTATCTAGGGTGGTAACTAGAGTCTTAGGATTCATGCCAAGGAGTGGTATAGCTGGGTCGTATGGTGAATCTATATTCAGCTGTCTAGGGACCTCCACACTGCTTTCCACGATGGCTGTACCAGTTTACATTCCCACCAGCAGTGTAGAAGGGTTCCTGTTTTTCTTAAATCCTCGCCAGCACTTACTGTCATTTGTTTTCTTGATGGGAGCCATTCTGGTAGGAGTGAGATGGAATCTCAGAGTAGTTTTAATTTGCATTTCCCTGATTGCTAAGGAGGAAGGATATGTTTTTAGATGTTTATAGACCATCTGTATTTCTTCTTTTGAGAACTCTATTCAGTTTCATAGCCCATTGTTTGATTGGGCTGTTTGATTTCTTATTTAGTTTTTTGAGTTCTTTGTAGATCCTGGATATTAATCCTCTGTCAGATGTATAGCTGGCAAAGATTTTCTCCCCTTGGGTAGGTTGCCTCTTTGCTCTGTTTGCAGTATCTTTTGCTGCACAAAAGCTTTTTAATTTTGTGCGGGCCCCAATTGTTGATTAGTGATTTTACTTTCTGAGCAACTGGGGTTATGTTCAGAAAGTCCTTGCCTGGGCCAGTATATTCAAGTATTTCTCCTACTTTTTCAGAGTTTCAGGTCTGATATTAAGGTCTTTGATCCACTTGGACTTGATTCTTGTGTATGGAGAGAGATAAGGATCCAATTTTCCCAGCATCGTTTCTTAAAGAGGCTGTCTTTCCTCCAGTGAATATTTTTGGCATTTTTGTAAAAATCAGATGACTGAAACTGTCTGTGTTGTGCCAGTACCATGCTGTTTTTGTTAACTATGGCTCTATAAGATATCTTAAAACCAGGTATGGTGATACTACCAGCCTTATTGTTTTTGCCTAGAATTGTTTTGACTATTGAAGGTTTTTTTGTGATTCCAAATGAATTTTAGGATTGGTTTTTCTTTTTCTTTTTTTTTTTTTTTAAATATTTTATTTATTCATTTTCAAGGAGAGAAACAGAGAGAGAGAGAGAGAGAGAGAGAGAGAGAGAGAGAGAGAGCACTAGAGCCACCACCTTGTGGGTCTGGCATATGTGGGTACTGGGGAATTGAACCCAGGGCCTTAGGCACCGGAGGCAAGTGCCTTAACCGCTGAGCCATCTCTCCAGCCCTAGGATTGGTTTTTCTATTGTGGTGAAAAATACCATTGGAATTTTAATTGCTTTTGGTAAGATTGACATTTTCACAATATTGAATCTTCCAATCTAAGAACATGGGATATCGTTTCATTTCCTAGTGTCTTCTGCAATTTCTTTCTTAAGTGTTTTAAAGTTTTAATTGTAGGGACTGGAGAGATGGCTCAGCGGTTAAGGCACTTGCCTCTAGTGCCTAAGACCCTGGTTCAATTCCCCAGGACCCACATAAGCCAGACCTACAAGGTGGTGGCCCTGGTGCTCTCTGTCTCTGTCTCTGTCTCTGAGTTTGAAAATGAATAAGCCAGGCGTGATGGCGCACACCTTTAATCCCAGCACACGGGAGGCAAAGGTAGGAGGATCCCCGTGAGTTCAAGGCCACCCTGAGACTACATAGTGAATTCCAGGTCAGCTTGGGCTAGAGCGAGACCCTACCTCGAAACCCCCCCCCCAAAAAAAGAATAAATAGATTAAAATAAATTAATTAATTAAAGTTTTAATTGTAGAGATCCGTCACTTCCTTGATGAAGTTTCTTCCAAATAAGACTGGCAATATCACCATACCTGATTTCACGATATATTACAGAGCCATGGTAAAAAAAATGACATGTAGAAGAATGAAAATAGATTCTTATCTTTTGTATTTTTTTAAAATGTTTTATTTATTTATTTGAGAGAGAGAGAGAGACAGAGAGAGAGAGAGAATGAGCGAGCGAGCGCTAGGGCCACCACCTTGTGGGTCTGGCTTATGTGGGTCCTGGGGAATTGAACCGGGGGCCTTAGGCACTGGAGGCAAGTGCCTTAACCACTGAGCCATCTCTCCAGCCCAGCTTCAATGTTTTTTGAAGGCAGGATGGCCCCTTAACTCACTATAAAGTTGATAATGACCTTGAATTTTGTTTTGTTTTGTTTTCAACTTTTATTGATAGGTTCCATAATCATAGACCATAAACCATTATAATTCCCTCCCCACCCTCCCTCATATCTCTTCCCCCTCTCAATTAGTCTCTGTTTTGTTTCTGTGCCATCATCTTTCCCTCCTGTTCTGTGTAGGTATTATCAGGTACTGCGAGCCGTTTTGTGTCTGGAAGTTTGCATTGTAAGTAGTCCTGCCCTTCCTTTGGTTCTTGGCTCATGGCTCTTTCCACCACCTCTCTGAGCCTTGGAAAATGTGAGACCTTGAATTTTGAACCCTCCTGCCTCCTCCTGAGTGCTGAGCATGCCACTGGTCCCAGTTTTATGTGATATTAGGGGTCAAACCCAGGGCTTCATGCATGCTAGGCAAGAACTTCACCAACTGAACTATGCCACCAGCTCCCCCATAGTGCCTTTTAAAAAAAATGTTTATTTAATTGCAAGTTGAGAGAGAGAGAGAGAGAGAGAGGCCACCAAGACCTCTAACCACTGCTGAGCCATCCCTCCAGCATCCCCCCCCCCCATTTTTTTGAGGCAGGGTCTCATTCTAGTCCAGGCTGACCTGGAACTCACTCTGAAATTCAGGATGGCCTTGAATTTACAACAATGCTACTTCAGCCTCCCAAGTACTGGCATTAAAGGCGTGAGCCACCATGCCTGGCTTCCTTCTGTTTTTAACTTTGCAGCAATGCGGTCTTCTGCTGTTGGTGAATACCTTCCTCCTGCTGTGGTCAGAGAAGGTACTTGATAGACAGATGCGAGGCTTGAGATCTACTGACACTCATTTCCTGGCCTCCTTCACACAGAGAAGTGTGTCCATTACAGCCTGACAGCTGGTAGCTTTGTGGGTGTTTGTGTGCCTGACGCAGGAGGGGTCCCCAGTGCCTTCCTCATGAGCTATCTTTTCTGTTTGCAGAGTTTCCACCCACCCGGAGACACTGGAGCAGCAGGGCTCCGCGCTAAGATTTCGATCCAGCTTTGACAATGACCCCATGTCAGGGTAAATAAAGCCTGTAGGCTGGGCTGGGTCTCTCTGTCAGAAGCGGCTTCAGGCTCTCTTTAGCCTCTTTATCTCTCCTGAACCCCCAGGTCCTGTTCTGGTAAGCCCCCCTCTCCTCTGGGCTGAGATGGGGGAGACCTCTACTCCCATGTGGGCTCTGCACCCCCTCCTGTCTTCCACATGGCCGGAGCTCTCTGAACTTTCTTCTTTCCTTCTCTTAATCTAATGAAGCCTCTTTAAGTCTTTTTGTTTGGTTTTGGTTTTGGTTTTTGGAGGTAAGGTCTCACTGTAGCCCAGGCTGGCCTTGAACTCACAGAAATCCTCCTACCTCATGAGTGCTGGGGTTAAAGGTGTGCACTGCTGCACCCAGCTTCTTTGTTCTTTTTTTTTTTTTAATATTTTATTTATTCATTTTTCAAGGAGAGAGAGAGAGAGAGAGAATGCACCAGAGCCACCATCTTGTGGGTCTGGCTTATGTGGGTCCTGGGGAATTGAACCCAGGGCCTTAGGCACTGGAGGCAAGTGCCTTAACCGCTGAGCCATCTCTCCAGCCCTGTTCTTTATCTTTTATATTTTTAATTATTTATTTGTGAGGAGAGAAGAGTGTGTGTGTTCATGGGCATGCCAGGGCCTCTTGGCACTGCAAACAAACTCTAAACACATGCATACGTCATTTTATGCATCTGGTTTTAGGTGGGTGCTGGAGAATTGAACCCAGGATGTCAGGCTTTGCAAGCAAGTGCCTTTAACTGCTGGGCCATCTCTCCAGCCCTTTCCTCACCTCTCCCTCGGGACTACTCCTTGGATCTCCCGAGCATGAGGCACATGTCAGAGCACATCTGCCTGGCCTGTTTGGGTGTTGCCCTCCCTCACTATGGTCTGTGGACTTCTCAGATTGTGCTCTCTGGGCTCAGTCTTGGCCCAGGTCTCTCTTCCTTTGGAATGGTCACGTCTTGTATCGACTTGGTTTGTTTCCTGTCTAGATCTTCCTTGGCCCCCCCTGTCATGATTGTTTTAGACTCTCATTTCCTAGTCCTGTCCCAGCTCCTTGCTCCTCACAGGACCGCCAGGCATGGCTGGTGTGTGTCAAGCACCTGAGTAGTAGGAACTCTGCCTGTAGGCTCTAGGCAAGCCACCCCAGAGCTCTGTCGTGTTTCTGTTGGAGAACATTGGGTGGGGAAGGCAGGGAGGCCTGGGAGGTGAGTCGATGGGGCTTATGCCAACTCTGTCTTCTGAACTTGGCCTTCAGAGAGCCTCTTTGATTTAAGCAAACTCAGCCTTGGCAAGCCCCATTCCTTCTTCTTTTTTCAAAAAATATTTTTTTTTATTTATATGAGAAAGGAGAAAGAAAGAAGAAAGGAAGAAAGAGAGAGGGAGGCAGATAGAGAGAATGGGCACACCAGGAACTCCAGACCCATGTGCCACCTTGTTCATCTGGCTTTATGTGGGTACTGGAGAATCAAACCCAGGTCCTTGGGTTTTGCAGGCAAGTGCCTTAACCACTGAGCCATCTCTCCAGCTCCCCTTCTTTTTTCTTTGTTGGAGGGGGGGTTCCAGACAGGGTCTCACCACTCCCGGCTAAATTTTTAATTAAAGATTGAAATATGCTTTATTGTTTGACTATCTAGTTAGGCCCTTCCTTGTCCACGCACAGTTGACAGGAGCTAGGGGAGCCCCAGGCATTAGCGCAGGGGCAGCATCACCAGATCATTGCCAGGCAGCCACATCTGGTGAGGCCAGTTACAGGAGTTGAGCAGAAGGGACCAGCCGGCTGGACCTGGACATTGTTTAAGTGTCAGCCTGAGCCCCAGAGTCCGGCTTGGTGTCCTGTGGGAGGGTGGCTCAGCAGGCACCCGCCCTGGCGGATGTGGGACTGTGATGGTGGGGGTGGGAGGTGAGCAGAGGCGGAGTTGGGAAAGTGTCCCAGGGCCTGGCGCCTAGATCATACTGTGTCTTTAAGAGGGTGGCTACCGGCCGTGTCTGTCCTTCCTGCTGCTGACGTCAGGACTGGGAAGGACCTCGAAGGAGATTCACTTTCCTTTTCCCTGGAAAGGGAGGAGATTGGAATTGAGTGGCCCCAGATGGATAGAGGGAAGTCCGGGGCTGCTGGAGGCCCCTAGGTGAAGGCCAAGGCTAACATGGGGTGAGCCCGGTGCATTCTAGAAGAGTCTTCGAGAGCCTGCCTCCTGTGTGCATGTGTGTTTTCCTCCATTCCTGCCTCTGGTTGGGCAGGGAGACCCCTATGGGCTCGTCCTGGGCCACGTGGTGGTGAAGGCTCCTGTTTTTGGAGCTTGGCTGAGTGATTTTGAGGCTGGAGTGTGAGGGGCCTGCTGAGGCTGTGAGCCGGAGGTGTCATGGGGAGGTGGCCCCACATCCTTCCTCCCCTACCTCAGAGGGGTGGTGAGCATTTTCAGGTTGTTTTCCTTTTTTTTTCTTTTTTTTTTTTTTTGTTTTTTGAGGTAGGGTCTCACTCTAGCCCAGGCTGACCTGGAATTCACTCAGGCCTTGAACTCACAGCGATCCTGCTTCCTCTTGGGATTAAAGGCGTGTGCGGGCACAAACGTGTGCGCATGCCTGTGGAAGCCAGATTGATGTGTGGCTGCTTCCTGGATTGTCCTCCACATTATTTGCTGAGGCAGGGTCTCTCACTTGAACCCAGAGCCTGCCAGTTTGGCCAGTTTAGGTAACCAGCTTGTCCAGGAGATCCCCTGCCTCCCAACACCAGGATTACAGGTGGTCTGCCATGACAGTCTGGCATTTATGTGGGTTCTGGGGATCCAAACTCTGGTCCTCATGCCTGCATGGCAAGAGCTTTATCCACTGAGCCATCTTCCCAGCCCTCCTCATCTTTAGGTTTCGAACGTGCTTACAGCAATTGACAAGCCTTTTATTAGAATATGGCTTGGGGACCTGAGGACATGCGAAGGGAGTCAAGGACCCTCTGCCTTTTGAAATCATTTGGGGAAACTTCTGGCTCATGGTCTGTGTTGGCAAAGGGTGGGCTCTCCATCCATGAGTGCCTGGGTTAGGAAGGGAGGCCTCGAGCCCTCTGTCCATCTGCTCTGCTCTTAGCTTTCTCCTCTGGGAAGGAGACGACATGGGGGGACGCGGGGTGCATGCAGGCGAGTGGCTGGCCTAGGATTGCACCACATAGCAAGCCTGTAGTAAGGACGTGTCCTTGGCATTGGGATCAATACAACTTGCCCTGGGGAACCTCTCTCCTGGGGCTTCTCTCTCATTGCTTCCTGTTCCTGGGTCATTTGTTTTCCATATCTGCATTGATACTGACAGTGGCCTCCCAGAAGCCAGTGGCTGGTTGTCTCACTCACAGCTCTGTGTTTTGAGTCCTGATAGTCATGTGCTGCTCAGTTGATGGGGGAAGAATAGGTTTACTACTATCCAGGGGCCCTCCTGGGGGGGATGGGAGAGCAGGCCCTGGGGGAGGAGCTTTACATAAAGTCACAGACAACCCCCCCTTTTTTTTTT
>PVHP010047905.1:0-12625 GCA_004024765.1 Zapus hudsonius | reverse complement strand
GCCAGCTGCACTGCATTAGGACAATAAGAAAGATACCCTGAGAGGAAGACATACTCCATTGAAGGATTTGGCTAGGTGGAATATGAATTATTTTGAAGGAAGAATGCTGATGGAATTCTGTGCTCCTCAGGGTCAGGCTTCTTTCCTGCTAGGCAGAAGAGCTTGGCTACATCACCCACAGGATGCTGCTTTTAGAGGCATGAAGACTTCAGGGAATTGTCTTGGGTTGTGCCACCGTCCCAGAGAGCCTCTGAGGCTGTCATGGTTTGATCTAGGTGTCCACCACAAACAAATGAATGTGTTCTTGGTGATTGATCCTCAGCTGATGGCAGTTTGGATTTTTCAACCTCAATGGAGCTGTGTTGTTGGGGGTGGGCTTTTGGGGGTTATAAGCCAGCTTCCCCTTGCCAGTATTTGACACACCTTCCTGCCATTGTTTGCAGTGCTGTGGTGCAAGTGATTTCCACCCCTCTGCTCATGCCACCATTTTCCCTGCCAGGATGGAGTCTCCCTTGGATTCCATAAGCCAAATAAACCCACTCCTCCACAAGCTGCCTTTGCTTGGGTTCTTTCTGCGCAGCAACTAGAAAGCTGACCACAACAGAGGCTGTGCAAAGTGAGGCAGGGTTGAAGTGTCTTCAGAGAAACCCTGAAAAGCCATTCTGTGAGGCTGTAGAGATGAACCATGGTTTGCAGTGCAAACACCAGTACGTTAGTGATATCAGGACTATAGGATGTCTGCTGGGAAAGACTATGGGCTCAGGATGGATCTTGCTCAAGAGAATGGTTCTAAGTATCACAGCTATAGGGGTAGAGCTACCCAAGGCTTTTGGAGACCAGATGATTTCATCAGAGTCCAAGGTTTTGGATATGGAAGTGCAAAATTTGATGTTTGCCCTGTTGGTTTTCAATTTTGCATTCGTCTGCACTTTCCCTTACTGTGCCTCCTTTCCTCTATTTTGGAATGAGAATGTTTACTCTGAGGTAGCTGCTTTTTGGATTTTATAGGGCTCATAGTTAAAAGACTGTCCAGTCTAATAAGATTTGGACTTTGGACATTTAAACAGTGTTGGAGCTAGTAAAAAAAAAACTATTGGGAATTTCATGTTGGACCAAATTTTGCATCATGGGATGGCCATCAGTCTATGGAGGCCAGGGGTGGAATGCAGTGCTTTGATATAAAATGGTCTCATGCTTTTTTGATTAAGCCTCATATTTAATCTCCAACTGGTAGAGCCTTTGAGATGTGGAGCCTTGTTGGAGGAGGTATGTCACTGGGGGTGGGCCTTGGGGGTTACACCTTTGCCCCACTTGTCACATTTAGCTCATCTCTACTTCCTCCCTGCTAATGGGGAGATGTGACCTATCACATAAATGTCTATTCCTGCCAGGAAGTTGCTACCATTGTTAAACTTGCCTTGAAAATATAAGCCACAAAATCTCTTTCATTCCAAAAGCTGCAATATTTAGTGTTTTGGCCCAGCAAAGACAAGCTAACTGCTACATGGGGCAATATCAATCAATGTACAACATAAGAAAGAAAAGGAAGGGAGCGAAACAGAAGAAAAATAAAGAATATGAAGTTCAAAAGAGGGGGAAATGCAAGAAAAGAGAAATTTGGAAAGGGAAAGAGGACATACATTTTAAATTTTATTTACTTGAATGTGTGTGCCAAGTTCTCTTCCTACTACCAATGTATGATCACCCAGCTTTCTGTGGGTTCCTGGGGAATTGAACCTGAACTGACAAGCTTTGCAAGTAAGCATTTTGAATTCCTCCCCAGTCCCAGGTGTATATATAATTAAACACCAGAAGTTTACTCTGTTTAAAGAATTACAGATTTCTTGTCAACTCTTTGATGGCATTATTTTGGCTCTATCACAATGGGGAAACTTTGATTCTGAGACACTAACACAGGCCACAGGGACACCTCTACTGACTCATTAACAAGTATTTTCTGTTCTGCATTCAAACTATATTTTTTAAATATATATTTATTGAACATAATGAGTTACATTATTTAGTGGGCAAACAATGAGTTTTTATTCTCACCTGTTCTTGCTGCCATCATCCTCATCAAAAACACCTTTATTTCTCTCTCAAACCACCACATTTATATCTCTTGTAGTTCTTGGTTTTAAAAATATATTTTATTTATTTGCAAGCAAAGAGGTACAAATACAGACATAGAGGGACAGAAGACAGAGAAAATGGGTGTGCCAAGGTCTCCAGCCTCTGCAAAGCACCTCCAGCTACATGCACCGATGTGCATCTGGCTTACATGTGTATTGAGTAATCTAACCCAGGTCGTTAGGCTTTGTAGGCAAGTGCCCTAACTGCTGAGCCATCTCCCCAGCCCCCATGGTGATATTATCTTTTTGTTCCTATGTATTGGCAATAAAATGCTCCCCATAAGTTCATGTATTTGACTTGGTCTCCTGCAAAGTGACACTACTTGGGAAAGTTGAGGAACATTTAGTGTGTGGGACATCTCTAGATCAAGTGTGTCACTGGAGATGACCTTGAGGCATAACCTGGCCCCACTTGCTCTTCTGGCGCTTTCTGGCTGGTGAGATATTCCCATTCTCTGCCTGCAATGCCTCCTCTCCATGTTGGACTCTACCCTCTGGAACTGTAAGACAAAATAAACTCTACTTCCTGAACTTGCTTCTAGTTAGGAATTTGTTTACAACAATGGAGAGAAACTAATACACTCTTCTAATCGCTCTGGTGTGTGCCCGTTTTCAGCCTAGACCAAATCCAAGCCTTTACGATGGCTTGCAAAGTTTCTACAAATGCTACCATGGCAATCCTTCTAGAGATGTGACCTGTCTTTGACGTCGGCAACAGCATCATATGTGAGCCTTGGTCTTCCCAGTGCATGCCAACTGTGCCATAACAGGGGTCTTGGCCCGCCCCAGTATCAGTGTATGGCTTTGTCCTTGCCTGTAGCATCCTGGCTACCCGTTCCCTTGAAATCATTGCTGGTCTCATATTTTTTCCCTTGATAGTATTACTTCTTAGAATTAGAGGAAGTTCCTTGTGCCCCCACTATATTTTCAGTACTTACAAAAACACAGGTATGACTGGTAAATAGAATAAATATCTAATTTTAAAGCTAAGAAAAATATTAGGGAAGTCGGATATAATTTAAAATACAATTTCTAAAAACATTTTTGCTAAGAAGCATGTGGAAAATGGGCATTTTTTCAGTATGCACTATGCCTTTGGCAAAATTAGAAGTCGTATTTCTCATCTTACATAATGTCATATTCTATAAAACACACTTCTGGAAGAGAAATACCATATAAGTGCAACTACTCATGAACTACCTCTATGTTTGAATTTCTAATAAAGGATGTGGAGTTTTCAATGATTTAGTGAAAAATAATATAGGGGTTTGTAACAGTAAAGAAACAGAACAGGTTGAAAACATGATAATCTGACTCAAGAAACAAGTGGCGTTAGAATACAAATCTTATGCAATTTCAGCCTAAGAAATTTATTCCCTGCTGTTTTCAATAAAATTTCTTTCTGAAATAATGAAGAATAAATGCCACTGTCATAATAGAGCTTAAAGAAATTAGATTCCATATTTACATGTCTTAATTACAGGTGCTTGACAGTACATATAGGATTACATGTTGGAACAGTTGAATGAAATTACCTATTGCCATTCCAAAGCAATACTTCTAAGCTTTCAGGAAAAATAATATGTATTTGCTGAAAGTGGTAAGAGGATTGTTTGCCACAAATAACAAAACATTAAAGGTAGCCAAGCCATTTAGAGTTAGGTCAGTTTTCAACATAGTGTATTTCAAATAGTCATTCACAAGTAGAACTTTCATTTTATTGACTTTCTTTATAAGTTAGGGATCAAACCTGTAGAAAAGGTGAGAATCATAATCTAATAATAATCTCTATTAAGTAGCTTATCTTGCATCTTTTAGGATTAATTACTAATATTTTACTATTTACTTTTAACATTCATAGTAAAATGTGAAAATAAGTGAAATGTAAAATAACGTCAATTTTTACCTGTTTTGTGAACAAAATTTATGAGAAAAGAATGGCAAGAGCAAAACCCAAGAGCAGCCATCATTTTGTAGAGTTTACAGACTCAAGGGATGGACAAAGGGAAAGAGGAAAAATGTAAGGGAAGGCGCATGTCTTGGTTTTCAGACTGATTTTATTGCTAGCCTTGAGGCACACAGGAAGTCTTGACTTGTGTCTCTTATAGGAAGCTAAACTCTATTATTAAAAAAAAACAATTTTGGATTAGTAATAACAGTTGTAATTCTGTTTTCTCTGATGCAAATACTAAGAATCCTTATTAGGTGATAATTAATCAATTAATTTATTGGAAATAAATTTAAAAGTGTATCATGAGCCCATTTTTGTTAAAAGCCTGAAAATAACCATCTTTATTGTGTGTTTAAATTATGAGAGGCTGCACTTCATGAATATTCATCCATAGCCATCATCCCTCAGGATCCCTTCAGTTCAGATTCCCCTGGGAGCTGAGCCTACCTTCAAGCATGAAGAAATTCAATATGAAAAAAATTATTGTTACTGACTTAACACCAATAGGGAAAATAAGTGGAAAGAAATTACACTAATAAAAAGGGGATTTTTTTTTCTTTAATCATTTTCTTATGAAGAATTGCAAAGTCAACTCCTGGTGCAGGCTGAAAGTGACACTGTCCCCCAGGATGGCACAAGACTGAAAAATAAAATATATAGACATTGATTTCTTTTCCAAGAAATAAATGCTCAACACCTCACTCTCCTAAATGCCAAGTGCATTAGAGTGCTGCCAAAGTGTTTAATGGTTCAGAGAGAAGATACATCACCCTTCTATGACAGTGTCATTTGCATACATATGTTTGGCCCCAGCAGGAGATGTGTGCTCAGGGGTCTCCCACATAGAAATACAGACTTTCTCAGGGAAAAGCAGTTCTTCATAAACTTTATAACCTCATTCTAAACTCCAGCTGTCAGTTTACAGCATTCCAGATTGACATCTTAAATCAAGAAAATGCCACACGTGTACAGTAACTGGCCTAATCTTTTCTGTAAATTGCTGCCTGTGGTTTTCAAAAACATAGTAATTTGCTGCCAATTGACAATGTGTCTCTCTGCACAGCTAACTTCACTTCTGCAGTTAACAAGCCAGTCTTCAATTATTCATGCATATCACACAATGTCTAGGCTCTTCTGATGGCCATTGATTTCAGAGATCAGCCAGCTTGTCTTTTATCCTGAACTGAAATTCACACTAGCCTCTTAGCATGCAAGATTGTGTGCAGAAAATAATAACCACAGTTATCATTATGCCTCTGCATCTAAATTAATGACAAGCATAGCTAACTCTATATATGTTCAGTGCTTCTGATGCCCCATGCTGCCCCGAAGCAGGCAGTGTAATTTCTCAAATACCAAGGTAGCCTTAATGCCCTTAATATTTCAAATACACAGAGGAAGGGTTTTCTTCACTAATTCTGTAATTTATAGGATAAGAATCAGTGATGAATTATAACTATGAGGTAAAACATCAGATGGGTCATTTAGAACGATGCTGTCAAAACACTGCACATTGTTCTGGAAATAGGGTCAAGTCCTGTCCCTAGACAGCTCAGACAGATTGAAATTTTATTGCTAAAATAGGTATAGGAATACAGTTTTTGCTTTGAAAGGACTTCTCAACACCATTTGTTCTTTCAGTAGCATATTTTCTTAAGGGGATTTTGTAGGAAGCATATGTACCTGTCCTTGAAATATTTATTGAGTCAGTATTGGCTCTAAGCTAAATAGTGGACTTACACAGTGAAGCTGTATTATGGTTGAGAAGCACAGTTGTCTGTATATGCTTGGGGAAATTAACCCCAGACAACTTCAAGAGGAAGCCAGGGGATGGAATTTTCTTTTAGTTCTACCTGAATAGATATTTCGAATCCACCAATAGACACAGTCTGTATAAGCTGTGAGACATTCTGTTTTTGAATTTATGCCTCCACAGGCATCTCTCAAGCTTAGTTCCCTTAGCTCTGATCTTAACCCCATGGAGTTCTCTCTGAAATGTGCACCGCCCTAAGAGAGTCTGGAAAAGGAGGTTAGGGTGGAGGTGGATGAACTGAGGCAAAGTCATTAGATTAAGATCTAACAAGTGGTAGCTTAAAACATTTTTCTCAGGGTCAATAATAGCATCATTGTGGGGTCAACATGTCACTTTGAGGGCAATGCAGTTCTGATCTCCTTTTCTTTGGGAAGGAGGCTGTTGATCCTGACAAAGTCTGTGCCCTTTGCTCTGTGCTGTTAGAGTTCTGTCTCCTTCGATCATTTCAGTACTTATTGCATCTTTCTGTTAGTGCCCACTGTTTGTCTTTCCCATTATTACTATGATTTTATTTCTAATTTTTTCCACTTTGGTGCCTAAGCCACATGTATTCAAGAGGAATGGTATGCTTTGGCACTATGTTTGAACTAAATAAACAATAACAGGAACCTTCGACTTATATATGATTACTGAAGTGTTTAGCTCCATATTTCAAATGTCAAAACAGCGACTCTATCTCTCTGTCATTTGTCTCTCTACCTGCCTACATACATATACACACATGCATACGTGTGTTGGGGGGGTAAATTCAGGTAGAGGGTTTCTCTATCATTTGTCTATTTACTTACCTACCTACATACATACAAGCATACACACATGCATTTTTGGGGGGTGGTGGACTCAGGTAGAGGCAGACAATAACCTCAAGCGTTTGATGCGGGGTCTCTTTTCTGCAGTTGTCTATTCCAGCCAGCTGACCCATGAGCTTCAGGACTTTCTCCTATTGCCACCTCTCATCTCACCCTAGACATGCTCATGCCATCCTGCCTGGCTTTATGTGGGTTCTGGCTATCCAAACGTGGGTTGTTATGCTTGCAAAACTAGTGCTTTTACCCAATGAGTAATCGGTCCAGCCTCTAGATAGTTGACACTTTCGAAGTCCCCTCTGGGGCCAAGATGGCTGTCATCTCTTTGGGAGCAAAATGATACTACACAAGGACAACTATGTCCTCACCCTCAGAACCCATGGCGTGTCATCTGAAATGGCAAGGGGGATGTTGCAAATGTCTTAAAGGAAAGGGTCTTCAGGAGGGAAGACTCTCCTAGTTTTCACCTGAAAGCTGAGGATGGCGCCTGGCTGCAGAAAGCTGGAGACAACCATGACTACCGTCACTGGCTGTGGAGATGACAAGGGATTTGAGAACCAAGACTGCACGCAGCCTGGAAGGTGGGTAGATTTTTCTCTACAGCCCCCTGGCAGAAATGCAGTCCGTTTAGCACTGAGTTGGATTGATGGAATTCTGACCTACAAAAGAATGTAAAGTGATGAATTTTCATTGTTTATGTTCAGACTTTACTTCTAGTGCCCTTAAGCAGCTTTTCCAGAAGTTTCTCACTAATTTGTTATATCGCAGTGGTCAGAAGTTACTGACATGACCAAACTTATTTCCACAGACATAAGGAAAGATAGCTTTTGAGCCCTGGCACCTCAAAACAAAGCAAGATTTTGCTGGACTCCACACAGAAGGCGTCTAGTTAGTGGAAGACAAGCAAAAGCTTCAGCCACCGTTTGTCTAATGAAGGACTGACAAGATGGATGTGGTGGAACTTCTTCCCCTATTTGTCCCTTCTTATGTAAATATCATAGAAATGTGCTTTCAGAAATGGACCTGGAACAGATCATAGCGAACTCCCACAAGAACAGAAAGACAAACCCCATATATTCTCCTTCATCTGTGGTTCCCATCCAGAATCAGCATGAACTGCAAGCAAACCTGAGAAGCAACTCAGAGAGACAATAGGGATAGAAGGGCTGGGGGGGGAGGGAGCGGGGAGATATAAGCAAAACTAAATCCAAAATGAATTGATACCATAGAACCCTTACTCTTGGACAGTAGGCTAAAAGATATAACCCTCCAAACCAATACAGGGGTATCGTCTGGTAAGAAGGACCATGAAGAGGGAGGGGTGAGGCCTAATATTTGGCCCTTGCTTGTCACCCCCAGTATCAGAGATAGGTTACTACCCACAATGAGCTGTTGATCAGAGAGACCTACAAGGTCCTCAAAACAAGACAGGGTTATGACAAAGCACTTGATTATCCTCCTGAGGGAAAAGATAAGACCCTTTTGCTGAAGACACCACAGGCTGCTGACTCTCAACATTGAGAGACCCTACTGGAACCTGAAAGGAAGCCAGTCCCCAGATGATTAGGCCATTTAGTGCTGGAATGCTCTACATGAGCTGCCAGGGGAAATAGGCCACGATATGTCCAGAAAGCAGGGGTCACTGCTATACGCCAGCGACCAGCATGACAAGATGCACAGACCTTTGCAACAGTGGCACTCAACCTGGGTGGATAATCAAGGGCTCTCTGACTGGCAAAGATATCTGCTTCGTGGCAAAGAACCCATAGCTGAAACTTCTGTTCAAGCCAAACACCTATGAAGACCAAGAATCTGGATTCCAAGAGGAAGCTTCCACTAACCAAGGGCTGGCCCAAAGAGAGACTACACACATTAAAATCTTACCAAATCAACAAGAAAATGCTTATTCCATTTGACCTATGCTGATCTCACTCTCTGCTGGAGAATCTGTCTTTATCTTTCAGAAGGCAGCAAGAACCGTGAACAACCTAACTCTATCAACCAGACCAGAAATGATAGCTGACTCCCTGGCAGGAGATGAACCACCCCTAACACATCAGCTAGGGCCCAGGAGAAACCCCAGAGGAAGTGGAGAAATGAGCAAGAGTGCTGCCTCTACAGTGAGCCCGACAACCCGAGCCAGAGTGAAGATGACAGACATCAGCCCAGCCCTGCATATCAGGCCTCACATGCTTCTTGTTTCCTCTACTCCTTCAGTTCTGATACTCTGTGCTCTCCATTCAGGGCTCTTTGCTGAGACCAGCCAGGTCGGCCACATTATCTGAGCAACCTGCACACAGAGCAATTCTCCCTTTCCTTGTCCTTCCTCAGACAGGACAGAGAGGGCTCAAATTCCTCATGTTTCCTGACCCTTCTCCCTGCCCAAGTCCCTGTGACAGTTGGCAACCCATGCTGGTGGGCAGACACTGACATGTTAGGCTCATCTCATGGATTTTCACTGTGCTAGCTCCACGCCATATCAAGAGAAATGCAAACATATCACCCTTCCCATAGCTCCTCTTTGACACCAAATTTCTGGTCGATCATTTGCTCCACACTTCCCTACTTGTCTGACTTTATCATTTGCTAGTATTACATTCTTACATGTGTCTCTGTTGTGCCAAGGAGCCAGAGCTCTCGTGCCAGGGCAATTCGTCATGCAACATCGGGTTTCAAATGGCTGCAGTAACAGTGCAATTCACACACCAGGTGCTGGGAGCCTCTTTGATCCACCTGTGTTCACGACATTACCCAAATTTAGTCTGAAGCCCCAGACTAGTAATTTTTCATACCAACAAAACACTTGGCTCAGATAAATTTTGTAAAAACGTGACTATTATCTATGATATCTCTCTAACAGGCTGCAAAGGAAACTTTATAAATGGCATTGTATTTTGTTCTGCAATATAATTGGGAATAGTGTTGAGTGATTGTGACCTTAGACTCCCCAGTCAACTGCAGGATCCTTCTGCTTATTTCAATCAGTGAAACTGTGGGTATGATGTTATTTTTTGAATACACAGTGGTACACACTGCTATTCTCACTTAGAGAAGTAAGCAATTGCAGCTCAACATGTTTGTCAGGTTCTCTTTCGAATACTGTAAACCATTGCAAATGTTGCCTAAATTCATCACCAGGATTATACTCTTAATTGACGTTTTTATAACAGACATTGTGTCTTCAAAATTAATTAACATCACAAGAAAATTCAAACTCTTAATGGTAATTATGTGTTTCTTTGTTCCATACATTGTTCTTCTAACACAGTCTCAGGTTCAAATGACTGCATCAAAAATTCTACAGCAGAATCTGTAAAACACACAGTGAAGCCTTTGCAATATAAGCTACACAAATAAGGTTTGTCTGCCGCACCCATGTTCCCTTGGTTCTAAGGCTTATATGTGGAAGTTCAGCAGCTGTCGTGTGTGGTGTACTCTCAGAATGGCTTAAGGTTGTATAAATTGTCTTTCTGTTGAAGTAATTCCAGACCTATAGGCTTGTAGAAGTTAGTGAGAGATTTTACCATACTTAGAAATTTGGCAACAGAAGCCACTTCAGTCAGAAGCTGGCTAGACCCACACTAGCATGAGGTCAAGATCCCTTGTAACCTCTAGCATCAGCTCTGTGCAATGATGGCTGCTTCCTGTGTATTTTCTCAAACTGGTATCTGAACCAGGTCAAGGCATGTATCTAATGGTGCATCACTGTGACTGATCTACCTGGCATAAAAAAATGGAGTGAGAACACATTTATTTTGACCACAGTTTCAGAGGTGCCAACCAGTGGTGTTGGGGAAGATATGGTAAGAAGAGCAAATTACAGCATGTTGGCAGGAAGCTGAGGAAAATTCACATCTTGGTAGATGGAAGCAAGAAGATCCTTCACATGAATGGCCTAAGGCAACATATATCTGCCCAGGACATGCTCTCAGTAGATTACTTCTACTTCCTGCAGGTTCAAACAACCTTCCACATTATATTCAAATTTAAATTAATGAATGGATTAGACATCCTTTAGTCAGAGCCCTGATGACCTAATTGTGTCTGGAAATGACATCACAGATGCAGCTGGAGATGCAAACCTGCTAGTTTGTTCTTACTCCAGCTAGGTTGGCAAGAATAACTATGACAACAAGCCCAAGGAATGGTTAGCGTAAATTGATTAGCTTAAAAGATGGGAAGTGAACAGACTTAAATCATCAGACAAGATTAATTTTTGTTACCAACATTATTACTGAAACTATTACTGAAAACATTAAGGAATAAAAGGGAGATTTGAGATAGAAGGTTTGAGTATTTAATAAAACCATTTAATGGTTATAATTGACAAGACAATAATTGAATATATAAGAAAAATGTTTACCTTTCTTAAAAAATTGAACTCAGCCATATTTTCCTTAGAAAATGAAGAAACAATAAAATAGAAGTCGCAGATTCAACACATTTCTGGGTACATGTTTGATCATATTTGCATAGGCTTTGTTGTACAGTATCTTCTGTAATGTAAGGAGGGAAACAACTATGGTTGATATAATAGAAAATATATCCACCTGCTAGTTTGCAATATCTATTTGAGTCTCTTTAGGAAGGTACAAGATTATAACACAAATTTCTAATTAAAAACTCCTAATATTATTCAGGATTACTATAATTATTTTGTAGTTTAGACTGCAGTATCTATATATCCTTAGACTGCAACATAGCATTTAATTGATTTTTAGAATAAAAATTTTCAAAGTGTTTTTATTTGATTAAGCGGACTGGGGAGGGGAGGGCAGTGGGGAATTGGGGATAACAACTCATTGTTTGCCCACTAAATATTGTAACTCATTATGGACAATAAAAAAAATAAAAAATATATAATAAAAACATAGGATAAAGTTCATCTGCAATTTTTATTTTCTTTATGGAGGAAAATGTACAAGGGAATCAATATTCTCACCTCATAAAATGCACTTTAGAAGTTACATTCACTAACATCAATACCAAAAGAGAAGATATCGTTTATATCCTTTGAAATAAGATACCAAAAGAGATGATACAGTTTATATCCTTTGGAATAAGAAATACATAGCTGTAGTTTGTGTTGCCTTATTTTTTTTAAAGAAAATAATTGTTTTACTTTAGGAAAGGATTGTATAGGTGCCAAATACAGAAATAAGCTTTTTCAAGTCTTTAAATCTCATCTGGACTGATTGCCTGAGGGCAGATTGTGACAGTCTTTCTTAGCACATCCTTAATAGCTAGACAGACACACCCAGCCCAATCAATAAGTTAATAACTAGACAGACACACCCAGCCCAGTTAATGTTGTAGTCAATGAAACATTCTTTCAGAGTAGCATGATACACATGCACTAATGTGTTAGTTAAGAACCTAAATGCCTTGTCTTATGCTGACCCGAGTGTGTTTCTAGAATTCCCACCATCATATATATATAATTTACTTCATAACACAATGAATAGCCTAGAGTTTTCTTGGATGTTTAAGAATTTATTTCTGTGATTTGCCAGCTATTTTTTTCTTTAAATTCAGATATTTGAAATCTTCCTCTAGCCCTCCATAAACATCTCACTTCAAGATTCCTTTTGAGAATTTTATAAATAGGGACAGAACATTGAAAGGAAAGATGGGGGCTAGTGAGATAGCTCAGTCACTAAAACACCTGCCTCACAAACATGAGGACCTGAGTTTAATCCCCAATAGGAGCCACATACAGTGCTGGATGTGTTATCACCCACCTGGAACCCCAGTGCTGTCGATGCAGTGGAACAGATCCATGGGTTCATTGGACTGCTTGTGCAGTCTAATTTGTGTGCTTCAGGCCAATGAGAGACCCTGTCACCAAAAGAGGTGGATGCCAAGGGCAACAGCTGAGGTTGTCCTCTATATGCTTTAGATGGCATGAGCACATCACACACAC
>PVHP010047904.1:0-12708 GCA_004024765.1 Zapus hudsonius | reverse complement strand
TTTTTTTTGCTGGGGTGTTATCATTTTAATCAGTGGCCTCCTGATCAGGGATGACCTGTGAACCAAGCTGATGGTCATCAGGGATTTGATCAAAGAGCTCATATGCATTCTTTTTAGCTTCCTCCCAGATCCCGTTCCCCCTGTCCCAGAGAGATGGCAAGCAGTCAGGACTAAGTATAGGTCTTTCCAAGTAGGATCATATACTAAAGTTAAGTTCTAGAAGTTACTGGTATATCAAGATGGGTCCTCATAGACACTTCCTAGTTTGTCCTTCCATTGCTGAAGGTCCATAATTGAAGAAGGGACATGGATTTGCATTGTCAATAGAGTGTGGTACTTCTCTTAAGGGGAGTACCATAGTCATAGAAGAGAGAGGATGGTTGATTGGAGACTCTACTGGTTATATGCCTGATAGAGCTGAGTTCCTTTTTTTCTAGTAACTTGGGATAAATAGGAGAATATTGATGTCAGGAACAACAGCTGAACAAAGAGAAACACAGGTCACACAGTGTGTGAACTATGTAAACAGTGCTCTGCTGCTAGCAGTGTGTGTCACGCAATGTGTGATGTGTGACGATATTGAGATGATTTAGGGTGACGGGTTCCCAAAAGTAAAATGCAGGAAGGTCCTTGTCTTGCAGTCTCCACTTATTTCTATCTTCACCTGTTTTTCCAGGAACTAACTGAGCCCCTCCCTAGAGTGGGAGGTCTTCTTTACTAGAATTCAAATCTAATCCTGGAATTGTGGTTAGCCAAACTTACTACCCCAGACTTGGTGTCATGGACCAATCAGTTGTCTTTCTGGCTCACCTGAGTCATAAAATATAATTACCTGGAGAGGGCACACACTCTCTCTCTCTTCTTTTTGGCTGGCCAACACAGACTCCTAAACCTCCAAGTTTAGATAAAGTCACCCTTGACTGAGGTGAGGGGCTTTTTCCCCTCATGCCGGAGCTCTCTGTACTTTGTCCTCTTTCCTTTTCTTAAACTATCAAAGTTTCTCTGAACCTTACTCTCTTGTCTATGAATTAAATTCATAGTTCATAAGATCAGAATCTGGGGTACCCTAAATTTTTGGTGTGTTGACATATTGGTGTATTGGCAAGGAAGCCCAAAATTCCCATTACAATATAAAAACACAAACATGGCTGCACTCTGGACAAGACCTAATGATGACAAAATTCAGGCAGCCAAACTGGGAAACTTATATATACACAGGCACACCCTGACCTGTGGTTGTCATTTGTCACATTCATTAGGGTGTGACTTATCATAGACAGAGAGACCACCAGATCTGACATAAAAAGGGCCGCTTTTGGCAGTTAGAACAGGTACACCAGTACCCAGTTATGCCTATTGGCTAACTCCATGGGACTCCCATAGAGAGGTATTAACTCTGCTTCCTGCCACTCATCTCACCATTATGGCTGGGTTGTTCAGGAATTGGACTCTCATGAAGTTACCCTGGAGAGATCTGCCAATCCTACTTGGAACCCTCTGGCTGGACCATGTGACAACATGGAGCAGTAATCCCTGATGAGGTCTAGCTAATAGCAGACACTGTAGTGAAGGGCTTCTTTGGTTCCTTGTTACCTTAGGATGCCATTAGCATAGTTGTCTGGTGTAAAGTGTTTGTGGGAGTTTCCAAGTGAACTGTCTAATAATGCACCTGCTCAGGAAAATGGAGAAGGGGCAGAGTTCTGTAGAGTAAGAGAAGATATCTTACTTGCTTTCTTTTTATAGCCTGCTATCCTGGTAGAGAGTCATAAAAGCCTGAACATAAGGTACTTCAGACCATTTCCCTTGATTCCTACAAAATAGACCAAAAAAGAGAAAAAGATCATGTTATAGCTCAAACTTCTAACATTTGGTCAAAGTCTTTCTGTATTCTGTTTGTATTGAGACCAGATGGTGTTACAGTAAAATATTATCTTTTTCTTTAGGTTCTCAGGATAACATCCATTCCAGTTCTTGAGAACACATTATAACAGAGTCCGGGAGTTAAGAGAGATAGATTCCAGAGTTTCTGGAGTTAAAAAAAAAAGGCATGCCTCTTACCCACTTCAAGTTTTCAAAGAGACCTGATGGGTTATAGCATCCTGGTTCCCAAATTTCAAATCCCATTATGGGCATGTCTGAGCTTAGCCTCAGAACAATCAGATATACTGTTTTGAGTCCCAAAGTCATCTGGGCATATCCTTTCAGTTGCTGGGTTTGAATAAACTGTTTACATTGTCACCTGGGACTAAGTCCCACAATATTGCAATACTATTTCCTGCTACAAGTATCACTGAGGTTATTTGTTTTGACTCAGTGGAATGAGGACACTCTCCTGAGAATCTCCAAGAAAAACTCGTGAGGTTCTAGGTTGTTAGATTCAGAGAAAAGTTCATTTGTTAAGAGTGAAAATGGGTGGGTTTTTATTCCTTTCTTATTTTCTTCTCTCTCTCTCTCTCCCTCTTTATCTTGGACATCATGTTGCTTCTTCCCTGTAAAATTAAATCCATCTCCTCAGGGTTAGTACTGCCGACAGTAAATGAACAGTTAGGCTTTGATGAAGCAGAAGTAAATAAAGCGTAGTGGATGACGAGACCTGAGAGGGGAAAGAACTCCTTGTCCAAGCCTGATTTGCATTATGTGTGCATGTGTGTGTGGTTTTTATTGACAACATCCATAAATATAGACAACAAACTATGATAATTTCCTCCTAACACCCCTATTTTCACCCTTCCAAATCCACCCTCCATCGAATCCTTTTTTCTTTCCAATCAGTCTGTCTTTATTTTTATATCATTTTTCCTCTTATTATGAAGGTTTTGTGTAGGTAGTGTCAGATACTGTGAGGTCATGAATATCAAGGCTATTTTGTGTCTGGAAGGCAACACCTCTTGGTCCATTGAGATGAGGCCCCAGACTTCAAACCTCTGTCCCCAACAGGGATTGGCCCTGTAGAGAAAAACAAAAAACAAAAACAAAAACAAAAACAAAAAAAAAACCATAAGCCTGGAGGTTCCTGGAGGGACCAGCATGTGAAGCAGGGTTCTACAGGCAATGCAGCTGGGTGCCACTCCCACTTGGCCCTGGGTGAGTATCTATGAAATTATCTTCAGATTAAAGCTGTGGGCAAGAGCTGTATCAGTGCCCATACTGGAGGCTCATTTCAGTCTGTGTCGGTCCGTGGCTTAGTTGGGGAGTTGCAGGGTGCATCAACTCCCTGTTCGTCCATGGAGCTGGGTGAACAGAGTTCTGAAATAGCGGTGAGCCAACGAGAGGAAGAACTCTCAGGATGCAGTCGCAGTGGACAGGTCATTTATTGTATTTAGAAAGGTCATTTATATAGAGGAGAAGCCAGAGGGAAAATCAGAGGCAGGGGCATCAGCAAGGGGATTGGTAGGGGCAGGGTAGTCTGTGGACATTTCATGAATGGATTGGCAGGGGCCAGTAACCTGTGGATGCCTAGTTTGCCTAGATAAGTTGAGGGGATTTTTCTATGTGACTCTAGACCTGAATTGGATAGCATTGGCTGCAGATGAACTGTAACCTTTAGACTTTTATTGTCCAGGTTTGTTATTACAGCTGGGGTGAGCTTAGGCCTTGAATCATCTGTCTCAGGGTTCACTGTGGCCTGCCAGGGGGGCTGGAGTTCTAGGATAAGAGAAGGAGGCTTTTGATGGTGAAATGCCTACCGGTCTCAGATAAGCTCAGATAAACTCTGAAATTATCGGGGTTTCAGGCCGGCCTCAACTTCCTTTAACCCTATATCCTCCGTGCCTCTTAGCAGGGTCCCACAAATCTGTCATTCCTATTGCTCTGGAAGGCCTCTGGGAAGGTGAAAAGAAAAAAGAAAGAAATGTGGAAAGGAACAATGGGCATGAGTGAACAAATATAGGTGGCATGGGAAGGCTGAGGGCTTTGGTGTTACTCGAGGTATCCACTGGCATTGGTAATACTGAGCAGCTGTGTGGGCATTGTGGTTGGTCATATGATTGTCACTATGTAGGGTATGTGACCATCACCATCTTGACTAGTCATGTGCCTACCCTGTGTCTGTGATCAGAGAGCAGATCTGAGAGTACAGGTCTACTGATCACTGGGACAGTAATCCCTGGTGGGATCCACATGTGTCTAAGTTTAAAAGCTGCCTCCCTATCTTAACTATGGGCTCAGGAGCCTCACCCATGGGCTGGCTTCTTTGCCCTAACATAAATTCAGCTAGCACTCCAGTAGGGCAGGGGAAAGAGTCCAGGTAAATTCTCAGCTCTTGGCTGTGGGTGACCATAAGCCAAGAAAGGGAAAGATGGAAGAGGGAAATTGACTCCAGTTTTCCCAGGCTATTGATAGGCTTCTCATGAGAGCTTGCTTTCAATTTCCAAGTGGCCCTGGGAAAGAGAAAGACAAGTACAAAGACAGAAGAGAGAAAATAAGAAACTGTATAGATCTTACCTCCTGTCTGGCTGCCAACTGTTATAAATAGGAGCAGACTGGAATCTGGAGTGAAAAACCCGGCTGAGATTTTCAGGTTCTTGTGTCAAACCACAATATGTTAGACCAGGAAACATGGCTAGAAATAGGAATAGAGACAGAAAATTAAGGAGTAAAACACTCCCAGAAGGGAAAGTGGGCTAGTGAGCTCAGACAGGACCAAGACTTGGAAACCTCCTGCCATGAGAGTCCTGACCCTTGAATAGATTGTTTACTCAGTATCTACCTTCTCCTACACTCCTATAGTGTAGGATTCTTTCCCAGAATGCTCTATTGTTACATGTAGCTCAGGTGAAGAGGGATTTCCAGTCCTCTATAAGCTGGCTCATTTCATATGTTGTAGTGATACCTCCAGAATCTCTTCATTTAACCTTTTGCTATTCTCCAACCTACCTCACTCAGTACAACAATCTCAGAGCTTTCACTTTATATCTGGGATCTATCACCTTTAGTCTCTTTACATTCTGTACCCAAAGTCCCCTTCCCTTAGTTCCTGAGGGCTTGAGGCTTCCCAGTTTAAATCATAAGCTCAACAATGATTTTCTAGTTGCTTTCTCTTACAACACACCTCCTCCAGGAGGTGATATAGACCCTAGCCTGAAGACATAGCTCAGTTCTCTCCACCTCCAAAGACAGGGCTCCAAGGGCTATGGGGTGCTGTCACTGGGTTGAGAAAGGAAGATAGCTCCCAGGTCCCATCCTACTGACAGATCTACAACCCAAGTGCATATTCTTAGAATCTGAGAACTCAGAGCTCCAAGAAACCTCAAATAGTCACCAGCTTGTACTGAAATACGCATATTGTTGAAATTATGTGGACATTACAAAGTCATATGACTAGAGCCTTCCATCTAGTCCAGAAGAATTGCTAGAGGAGTCCTTACCCAGAACAAAACCCTTCTTCAAAAGTGTGCTTTGAGTCCCCCAACCCCACCTCCAGTCTTTAGCTTTCACAAAGTACAATATCTGACTGAATGATTAGCAAGCCCACAGAGATTCATGGAGAAGTTGGGTACGGTGGATAGAGGTTTTCTGTCTTCTTTCTCCTCACCTAAAAGCCTGCTTGCTGGTTGCTGGATGCAATCTGTCTCTGCACTGCACTCTGAACTGTCTTCCTGGCATCCTGGTGCCTCTTTACGAGCCAGTCAGCCTCCCATTGGCTTCACTGTCTCCATGTTTAGTATGAAGACTTTGAGGCTCAGAACTGCCTGACTTCTCTCTGAAACTCCCCACAGATTCAAAAGTTTAAAAACTGACTTTAGGGGCCCCGATTCACAAATTGAGATGCTATTAGAAGCATCCAAACCTCCCTTATTCCCCTGTCATAGGATTCCCCCACAAATAAATGAATGTGTTCTAAATGATCGATCCTCAGCTGATGGCAGTTTGGGTTTTTCAACCTCATTGGAGCTGTGTTGTCAGGGGCGGGTTTATGGGGATTATAAACCAGCTTCCCCTTGCCAGAGTTTGGCACACCTTCCTGCCGCTGTTTGCAGTGCTGTGGTGGGGGTGATGTCCACCCCTCTGCTCATGCCATCATTTTCCCTGCCAGGATGGAGTCTCCCCTTGAGTCTGTAAGCCTAATAAACCCATTCCTCCACAAGTCGCTTTTGCTTGGGTTCTTTCTGTGCAGCAACAGAGAAAGTTGACTAAAACACCCCCAAATGCAAACACTTACTACTGCTTTGTAATAGATTTGTCTCCACTTAAGTTGTTGTATACAGCTTGAGCATTTTCAGATGTGTAGATTTTCATCCTTTTGGGAATTACAACATGATGTTAACTTGAATTGGGATCTCCAGTGTGTAATAGGGTCACATTTTGTTTTAAGGTATTAAGAGACTCATTAATAAAAAATGAGAGTAGACTTTTATTGAAGAGAGAGATTGATTTTTTTTTTCTGTTGAGGAACTTGGAATTCTGAACATTTACATATGAAATTCAGCTGCAGCATATCTGGATATAAATAATACATTGAAATTTTTATGTAGCTAAGCATTACAGGAGTTGGACAAGTTCTGCAAGGATTTGCATTAAATCTGTTTTTTAAAAACTGTGCTAACTAAAAATAAAATAATTTCAGGCATATAAAATAACTAAGACAGGAAATTTGCTATAGAAAATGTTTCATTTAATTCAGTTCCTGTGTCTTGAACCCATCCATGGGATTTATAGGAGAAGGTCACCCCGGTGGAGGGGGCGAGGGAGAAGTCTCTATGAATTATAAACTAGGATATTGGTTTTGGCTCTCAGATATTTCCCATTCCATGTCTCTGGGCTTTTTATAGAACCAATTCTTTGCTCAGACAATGCTGGAGTAACATTTGATGCTAGCAGTGTGGCCAATGACAGGAGTTGAGAGGAAAGGGTCAGGTGGAAGGTCTGGAGATCCAGCTACCCTCAAATCAACTTCTTGATTAATCACTGTGGCTGCTTCTCTGGTTCAGGTGGGACAATTCTGAGCAGGCATCCATCAGCCTTTGGTGATTATATTGGTTTCTCTAGCTACTATAACAGAATACTGTCTACTCTAGCTTCAACAACAAAATGTATTTTTTTCAAGTTCTGGAATTGGAGGAGTTGGTCAAGGTGATGGAAAGTTTGGTGTCTACTTAGGGTCTGTTTTCTGGCTCAAAGATGGCGCCTCCTCACTGTGTCCTTATGTGGTGTATATGTTACCAGAGTTAAGATCAGAGTTAAGTTCTCATGATCCCAGCAAGCCAGGTTCAGCCCATGCTTCCTCGATGAGTCAAATAAACAAACAGGCAATGACAAAAAGGAGATTTACTCAAAATAGCCACATTGGGATGAGGAACAAAGAGGCCCAGTTATATGCCACCTCACTACTCCCAGTCTATCCTCAGAGCCCAACATGAGGTTTAGGATTAAATAAAGAGCCAAAGATATGCGAGACTAATGCACAGTCCTAGTTGGTCAAGGTGTGGTCTGTTGTCTCAGTTCCAGTCTTTCCTGTAGGGTCATCTAACACGTTACCAGACTATATGAAATTTCTTTACAGAAGACAAACTTGCCAATCAGGGACTTCACGTCCTATTCCAAATACCGCATCTCAGCAGCGGCTCCTGGAACTGTGTGCACTTCATGACCTACTCCATGCATGCATTCCTCATGCTTCCAAAAGCAATATCAGGTATGCAGGACACAGCCATGTTGTTAATTCAGGGACGTGACATTGAAGAGCAGATTCCTTTCTTTCAGTGATTTCCTTTCCAAAGAGTTTGCACAGTCCATCTTTCTGTCCTTCCTGGGTGGAAACACCTCAGGCGTCTCTCCATTGTTTCAATGTAAAGCAGTTGGGCTATAATCAAAAGCCAGTCTCTGCCAGTAAGTTAAACTTGCTTTGAGGTTTTTCTAACTTCAAATCTTAAAAGCTCAGTCCCGTATCCATAGCCAAGCACACAGTCCATCACTGAAATTTAACCTTGGTCAAACTCTCTGGGCATGGGCAGTAGGACACATCTACCCCTTGACCTAGGCACACACTTCTATTAAGGTTTTCTGAAGTCTTTCCTTCCCCGTAGAAAGTTCACAAGCCAAGCCTCCAAATGCAATTCTCTCTGCACTGAGCATTTCCAAGTTCTCACCAGAATAGTCCATGAAACTTGGCTTTGGCTTACCACTCTGGAAGGCATCTTCAGTTGCAAGTACCAAATCCATGTCCATTCCTCCAGCACACAAGTTCCAGAAGATCAAAATCCACATGGTCAGATTCATCTCAGCAAATCACCCCACTCCTGGTACCAAATCTGTCATAGCCACACGCCACTGGGATGAATCTTCAAACCAGGCACAATTTGGGGGAGGAAAGTATTTATTGAAACTACAGATCCAGGGGAAGTTCCATAACAGCAAAAAAGGCTGGCCCTCTTTCACAGGTCCAAGCAGAGAGAAAAACCCATCACCTACACCACCTACACGCACAGAACAGCAAACAGGCAGGAGTGCCAAGGAGTGAATTTCTTCCCCTTTATATAGCCTTAGGGTGGGGGGGTCTTACAATCCTTCCCCAGACTTAATGGCTTCCTGAGTCTCTGGAATTTCCTTCCTGCACTGCCCACACAGGAAAGGATGTTTACTTTTAGCTTCTTTGAGCTTATTTACATCTTGCCCCTTGCTGAGAGGCTGCCTTCCTATAAACCTCCTCAGAGACCCACCGAAGATAATTAAAAAGATCCAAATTGACAACAAAACCTAACCATCACAGCTACCAATATACTTTTGGTATATTTTGGGGGTTTCTTAGATAGGCCCACTAGACTGGTATCCTAACTGTCATACCCCACAGCTCCAGTCAATTCAAAGAAGCCAGATTGGGTAACACCCCAATTCCATAGTGTAGTTAGGGTTACTTCTTCAGAGGGGGAAATGATAAAGGAGATAGAAATTGGCTACATAGTTTATGGTAACAGGGCCCTGAAACTGAAATTTATTTCTTGGCTAAAAGCAGGAAATATCCTTGAGCCTGTAATGGAAAAATATCTGCTTTTTTCCCCCCTCCCTAGTCTCTTTTTCCTTAAAGGAATCCTTGGCAGCCTTCATCTCTCTGGAGGCCAGAAATGTCAAAAGGGAGTCTGTTTTTTCCCTCCTTAGTTCATTTTCTCAAAAGAAGTTCCCTTTTCTAGAAATCAGATGTCATAGTCAGGCACACGCTGCTGGGATGAATCTCCAAACCAGGCACAATTTTGGGGAGGAAAGTATTTATTGAAGTAACAGACCCAGGGGAAGTTAAGGAAAAAGCCTGGCTCCCTTTTACAGAAGCAAGCAGAGAGAGAAACCCACCACCAGCACCTCAAGCAAGCAAGCACATTGTAACTCACAAAAATGCAGAACTGCCAGACTGGGGTTCCGGCTTTCCTTTTGCATATCTATCCCTAGTATTTTGCATCCAATTTAGAAAGGGTGTCATGACCCCAGGAGGCCAGGCCAAAGTGACACTTCCTCCAGCCAGAAGGCTAAAGACAATTCACAATTATAATAAATTCTATTGGGGGACATTTACTCAAAACTACCACACCAGACATAAGGATGTGATTAACCACTAGGTGTGTAGACACCCGTCCTGTGAACTGGGTTGACCAGCTCATCTCCCCATACTGTCCAGCCTTTTTCCTATAAGAAAACCCAATTGGAATCAACACGTGGATTACCTATTCAGAAGCCTCTAAAATTAAAAGCTTTCTGCTTTACTTTCTTAAATCTTATTTAGTTGCATCCTGCTTCTGGGAACCCTTCTTCCTACACAAGTACTCTGCCTTTTTTTCCTTCTCTTGAACTCTGTCTTAGCTCATGCACAACAGGGATGAACCTCTAAACCAGGCACAATTATGGAAGGAAGGAATTTATTGAAGTTACTGATCCAGGGGAAGTTCCATAATGGTGAAAGAGGTTGGCCCTCCTTTACAGAGTTCAAGAAGAGAAAGAAAAACCATCACCAGTACCACACACAGCAAACAGGAAGGGGGGAGGAGAGAGATTTCCTTCCCCTTTATATAGCCTTAGGGCAAGTATCTTACAGCTGTTCCCCCAGACCTGTTCGCTTCCCGAGTATCTGGAATTTCCTTCCTACACTTCCCTCCTAGGAAGGGATGTCTGTTTCTAGCTCCCCTGAGCCTCCTTACATCCTGCCCCTTACTGAGAGGGCTGCCTTCCTATAAACAACTTTAGAGATCCACCCAAGATTACTGAACAGGTGAAGTTGACAATAAAATTTAACCATCACAAACTCTATATTCAAATATTTCTAAACTTCATCTATGGCTTTCATTCCTTGAACTCATGAGACAAAAACCTGGAGGTTTTTGTAAGACCTTGAGTGTCCAGCACTCCAACTCCTGAGTTACAGCACAACTAAGAACTGAGAAAAGCTCAGTCATTCTCAGAGCCACCCCAAATTCCAATCACTGGGACTTGAGTTCATCACAGCTCATCCTGGGCCCATGCCATGATTATAGCTGTGTTGACATGAGGTGTGGTTAGACTTGAAGGGCAGGAAGTTATCTTGGTTGATGGGTGGTAGGAAAAGTATTTGGAGATGTTTTATGTCCTAGAGTATGAGAGAGTGCTTTATGCATTTGCACTGGGAGAGGTAGTTAAAGATGTCTAGAACATGAATTTTTGTAGGACAAATTGATTGAATAGAAGTTAAATGAATCAGATCCCAAAGGCCCTGCAAACCATGCTCAGAACTTCAGTGTAGAAAAATCTGAAGTAAAAGGGTAAGTATAGGGCTAGGGAAATGGCTAGGCAGGTAAGTATACATACTGCTCAAGCATGAGGGCCCAAGAAGCTCTGAGATGGCCTGAGATTGATCCCTAGTACCCACTTAGAAACTTGGTTTCAGCCTTTAACCTCAGTCCTGTGGGGAGTAGAGAGAGGAACATCGATGGGGCTCACTGGTCAGCCAGTCAGCCAGGATCAGTGAGAGACTTTATCTCAAAGAAATAAGTGGAAGAATGATAGAAGGCCACCTGACATTATCCTCTGGTATGTGCATGAGACATGTGCATTTTCACACATAAATGCATACACCACACACACATACATACACCACACACACACCACACACACACACACACATACGACTTAAAAAAAAGAGTAAATAGCCAAGCATGCTGGCTCACGCCTTTAATCCCACTGCTTGAGAGACTGAGGTAAGAGGATCACTGTGAGTTCAAGGCAAGCCTGGGGTACAGAGTGAATTCCAGGTCAGTCTGAGACCCTGCCACAGAACACCAGTAAGTATAAAAAACATGTATATAAAACAAAAATGAAACATACAACCCAAATGAAAGGGCAAATGTACTGAGGGAAAAAAACAAAGTTTGGAGCCACATGACATTTAGTTAACACATTTGTTATAAAAAAAAATTTCCTGAAACTGATTATGAAAACATTGAAATTCGACTAGATAAATGGGCAAAGGACACAAACAGATGATTCACAAAATAAAAAATGTAAAGCAGTGTACAAACATATGGAAAAATGTTCAACTTCCAGTATAATTAAAGACATGCAAATTTCAACAACAGCAAGGGAACCTTTTTTCTTTTCTTTTGCCTATCAGATTAGCAAATGTTTGCCAAAATGAAAATAGCAGATTCTGGCAACAGTGAGCTGAAAGATATCCTGGAGATGTTCAAATCCACAATGCTAATTACTTCCATAACTTGGTGTTTCCAATTCTGACAATTTCCTCAGATACTTTATTGGGATGTTTTCTATAATAAGGAAAACAAGTGGAAACAAGGAAGTAAAGCATATGGGTGAAACCAGGAGGCAGAAGGAGTGGGGGAGCACGTGGACCCACATGTGTGAAACCAGGAGTGTTGCTCTGGCCATGACTTCTCATACGTTTCTGATACGTATTGCAGTTACCTTCTCATTGCTGACACATAGAACCCAACCAAAAGCAGGAAAGTTGTTTATCTAGGCTTACTTCCTCAAGGGGGTAATCCTGCTGTGAGCAGAAAGGCTGGACATCACTTCTGCCATAGTGGATAGAAACAGCAGCAGGAGACTGAGCCCAACATTGTCAAGGGGAAGCTGATGAGAACACC
Organism: Zapus hudsonius; assembly: GCA_004024765.1. Taxonomy (NCBI): domain Eukaryota; kingdom Metazoa; phylum Chordata; class Mammalia; order Rodentia; family Dipodidae; genus Zapus; species Zapus hudsonius. Next base: position 649 of record PVHP010047904.1, on the reverse strand, counting down.
ACAAAGCCCACCACCACCAACAACAACACACCTTCCTCCAGTAGGGCTCCACATTCCAAAGTACTGATGCTGGAATTTAGGGTTCAGGAGGAGTCTCCCAAACTTGTGAACCCCAATTTTGAGTCCTTATCCTATTCTTGAACAAAGAATTCATAAGATGGACTCTAGAGGAATAAATTATGAATGATTGAGTATATTTAGGGAGAAATCATAAATTATGAGGTTTATTTAGGGGAAATTTATGTTTAGGAAAAGGCTAGGGAAGTTCCACACACACATGGAAGACGAGACATAGAAGTCCCTTCAAATAACTCACCAGAGAGGGTTAAGAAATAGTGAAGAACTCAGAGATCAAAGATAAATCATACATATAACCAAAGTGAGAAGATACCCCCAAAGTATGACATAGATGGAAGACATGAAGGAAAATACCCAAGTCAGGATCAATATTCTCCCCTTTCTGGCCAGGCTGGAAAGGAGGAACAGACTTGGGGTGGATACTGAGGCCAGGTCACAGGGTGAAGAGAAGAGAGGGACATGGGAGAGCCAGGAAAGAGGACTGTGGTATGTGGATGTCACCTCCTTAATAAGGTTCAGACATCTAATCAGGGTGAGCCTTGTCATCAGACTCAGGTGTGTAAGCAAAGAC
>PVHP010047903.1:0-12734 GCA_004024765.1 Zapus hudsonius | reverse complement strand
ACTTTGTGCATCTGGCTTTGTGTGGGTACTGGGGACTTGAACCAAGGAATTCAGGCTTTGTAAACAAGTGCGTTGACCACTGAGCAATCTCTCCAGCCCAGGTTTGCAGGTGTTAGGTGGAGTGTGCGTGTGTGCGTGCGTGCGTGCGTGTGTGCGTGCGTGCGTGCGTGTGTGTGTGTGTGTGTGTGTGTGTGTGTGTTGGGAGGCTGTGTTGAAGATCAAACTTAGGACCTGTGAAGATGGGCGGAAAGAAGGCAAGGAGGGAAGGAATCAGGGGCACCAAGAAGTGGTGTCATGGTCTCCAGGGAGCCAAGGGGAGAATTTAGCAATCAAAGATGCTTTATCGCTGGGGATGTAGGTCAGTGGTAGGGTGCTTGCCTAATATATACCTTATTTATTTATGAGAGGGAGGGAGGGAGGGAGGGAGGGAGAGAGAGAGAGAGAGAGAGAGAGAGAGAGAGAGAGAGAGAGAGAATGGAATAGGCATGCCAGGGCCTCCTGCCACTATAAACCAACTCCAGATGCTGCACTACTTTGTATAGCTGGCTTTATGTGGGTACTGGAGAATTGAACTGGGGCCGTCAGACTTTGCAAGCAAACACCTGAGCCATTTCTCAGCCCCAGAAGTCTGGATTTTGCTTAGCCAATAGTTACACTAATATCACAAGAACACAGAGACTGGGACTTGGACATTTCGGTCCTTCTGTTTCTTTGGGCGTGTTAGGATGTCATTCTGTTAGTTATCAGTAGTATTTCAGAGAATGTTCTGTTAAGACACTAAAGTCTTCAGTCATTTCAGTACAGGCTACTGTGGGCCCATCCAGTGGGAGGAATGTCAGTCATGACACTAACTAGGAAGAAATGGCCTCCCTTATTATGAGGAACCTCTGCAATGCAGGGTCTGGTTGAGGAAGGGCTATCGACAGGCTGGTGAACAACAAGCTCTCTTGCCTCCTCAGAGCAATATGTGATAGGCATGTCACCCATGGCAGACATGACTAATCAATCTCCCCACTCTTCCTTGAGCTCTGAGTATTGTCTCCGTCCAGTGCCACCTCTGTGTGAGATGCCCAGCCTCGGGTATCCTCTGCTCCTGTGACTCTGCGGCTTAACAGCGGATCTCAACTCATGTTTCTTATAGTCTCAATAGAGCTGAGTCACCTAAATGAAAGATCCAGAAAGGAAATGGTCAAAGACAACAAGGAGAGTGTAAGTAGCCTACCCTCCACTGTCTAAACCCTCTCTGCCCTGCCAGAGAACCCAGTTTTCACTAGCAGAACTGGTCTCACAGGAAAAGCCTGACAGGATGATTTATATGGAAGGCCAAAGAGGGTCACCCTTGGCCTTGAGCTCTTCTAGAGCATGCCTCAATTCTTTATTCAAGTGTTCTTTTTTGTTGTTGTTTTTGGTTTTTCGAGGTAGTGTCTCGCTCTCGTCCAGGCTGACCTGGAATTCACTCTGTAGTCTCAGGGTGGCCTCGAACTCATGGCGATCCTCTTACCTCTGCCTCCTGAGTGCTGGGATTAAAAGCATGTGCCACCACACCCAGCTATTCACATGTTTTTTAAAATACCCATTAATGACAGCAGGCTGGGGGGGGGAGAGGGAGACCATGGTGACAGAAATTAACATGGCCTCTCTCTCAAGAAGCTGGTAAGTACCACAAAGATCCTAGGACTGAGCCCATCTCAGGGTGAGGAGGCACCAGCTTGGCACAGAGGGAAAGGAATAGCATTCACTTATTTATTTTGGTTTTTCGAGGCAGGGTCTCGCTCTAGCCCTGGCTGACCTGGAATTCACTATGTAGTCTCAGGCTGGCCTTGAACTCACTGCGATTCTTCTACCTCTGCCTCTCGAGTGATGGGATTAAAGGTGTGCACAACCATGCCTAGCCATTTTATTTATTTTTTAAACATATTTTTATTTATAGATTTGTGGAGAGAGAGAGAGAGAGAGAGAGAGAGAGAGAGAGAGAGAGAGAGAGAGAGAGAGAGAGAATAGGCACACCAGGGCCTCCGGCCAATGCAGATAAACTCCAGATGCATGTGCTATTTTGTGTATCTGGCTTTATGTGGGTGCTGGGGAATTGAACCCAGACTGGAAGGCTTTAAAAACAAGCACCTTTAGCCATGAAGCCATCTCTCCAGGCCACGGAAAGAGCATTTTAAATGAGGGAAGAACACACACAAGGCGTGTGTGAATCTGGCAGTCAAAAGGCAGAGGAGCCGCTGCAGGGAGCAAGGGAATGGGTTTGTCTTGATCCCTGGAGCAAAGAGGGAAGTCCTGGGAAGGAAGGAACCGAGGGGGCTAGGGAGGATCATGTGTGATGGAGTGGTGGTCTGCAGACCCAGAGTGTGCCTCCTCTGGGGGCATGAGCCAGGTGAGGACTGACCTGCAGGTGGTTGGCTTTCCCTGACTGAGTCAGTCAAAGCCTCCCTGGTCATTATTGGAGCTGTTTCACTGAAGGCATTTTGTGTTGTGTTTCTGCTATTTTTTTTCTTACCCAGCAGTTGGGTAATAGCCCCCAGCATCGTGAATAAGTTACAAGATTTAAAATTTTAAAAATATTTGTATTTACTTATTTGCAAGCAGAGAAAGCGAGACAGAGTGGGGGAGGGAGGGATGTAGGGAGAGAGAAGAGAATGGGAGAGCCAGGGCCTCTAGCCACTGCAACATAACTCCAAATTTATGTGCCACTTTGTGCATCTGGCTTTACACAAGAACTGGGGAATTGAACCTGGGCAGTCAGGCTTTGCAAGCAAGTGCCTTTAACTGCTGAGCCACCTCTCCAGTCCAAAGATTTCATATTGCTTTTTTTTGCTTTTTTCCTTTATTAAAATTATTAATGATTTATTGATAATATGAAGATTATATTCATCACTATCATTAATGATAATACTTATATGTAGTTTATAACTGTCAGTTAGAGTCTGTCTGTCTGTCCCCAAGCCTAGAACTTTGTCTCGAGGCTGCATTGGAGGCCACTATCCTCCCTGGTTGCCTTCCTCTTCCTGTACCCCTAACCCCAAGCCCTCGGGGCTTTTTGCTGTAAGGTGCAGGTGTTACCAGTTTTGAGACAGCCGGGTTGCTGAGGGGTTAGAGCATTGTACACTCACTGATCACTGGAACTCTCCCTTGAGCTCATTGTCTTGAAACTTGCAAAAAATTGACAAGTGCAGACTTGGTAGAAGGAGGACTAGAGAGATGGCTCAGCAGTTAAGACACTTGCCTGCAAAGCCTGACTGCCCAGGTTTGATTCCCCAGTACCCACAGAAAGCCGGGTGCTTGAGGTGGCCTATGCATCTGGAGCTCGGTTGCTGTGGCCAGAGGCCTTGGTGCACCCACTCTCTCTCATTTTCTCTCATTCTCTCTCTCTGTGCTTACAAATAAATAAATATTTTTTAAAAATATATTTTACCTAGGAAAGAAAATAGAGCAAAGTCGGGAGGGATCCCAAGCAGGTAACTGGGGTAACTGTGCAATGACTTGGATGTTATTATTATTATTATTTTTGTACTCTTGGGGACATAAATTAGCCATCGAGTTGGACTGAGGTCGAGATGTACATAGAGGTCCTTGATTGGTTGGTGGGTGGGGAGAAGAGCGAAGGGTTAGAAAGGGTCTGTGGTGGGGGAGGGGAGGAGAGAGGAATAGGGCGGGGGACACAAAAAATTCCTACAAGACAGAAGAACCAGGACACCGCCCTGGTCACCATCTTGATGAATCACATTTTAGGTTTGGACTGGGGATGTCGTCTAGTTTCACTAGGACAAGTTCACGTCTATGCTCTTCAGGGCCCTACAGAAGAAGGCCACTTGCCTCTCATCTCTGTCACAGGGAGGGCAGCGGGAGACTGTTCAGGGTCAGCCTCTTACAGATCTTTGGGTAAGTGCCTGGCAGGGTGGGGTGTAATGTGTCCCCCAGACTTTGCCCTGGGTTGAGGAAAGCAGGCTGATGCTAGTTACTCAGCATGTTGGTGCTTGGACTCGTTCTGTGCTGTCTTCTGTCCCCTGAACCCTAATTTGTGTGCCTGACACCTCACTTGACACATGATATATTATAGCTTTAAGATTCTTTATTTATTTGTGGGTGTATGTGTGCGCATGCACGAGCCAGGGTCTCTAGCCACTGCAAATACCAGATGCTTGCGTCTGACTTTATGTGGTTAATGGGGGAATTGAACTTGCAGGCTTTGCAAACAAGCACCTTTAACTGCTGAGCCTTCTCCCTGGCCCTGTTATGACTTGTGAGTAGCCAAATCTTTCTGGATTGAACTGTCTGTATCCGTTTGGAGTGGAGGGATTGGCTCCTGGTGTTAGTGGTGAGAATGCTCCTGAGAGCAATGGTCTGGAATTAGAGGAGAGCTGCGTGTATCTGCTTGGGAAATGCTAGAGACAGAAGTACGTGCCCAAACCCACCTGCAGAAAGGCATCATAGGCAGAAGAACACGTGACTTTCTCCTGGATCCCAGGCAAGAGAAGGCAGTGCTACGGAAAAGCCTGGGAAGAGCTTCAGGATCCATATGGGCCATTCCCCTGCCTCTAGAGGGGGCTCTCCTGCCCGCAGACAGGTCCATTGCCTCCTCTAGAAGGGACTTTCCTGCCCCCCCCCCAAGGTCCATGGTTTCCCTAGGAGGAATTCCCCCAGCTTTCTATCTCTTCTGTTGTAGTCTTTGTGTTCTGTCTTCCTTTCCTTTTCCTCCCTCCCAGCCATGCTCTGATTAGACCAGGGACCCAGGTCCCTGCTCCTGCTCCTGCTCCTATGGTCATTGAGATCTCAGAGAGAGTTGCTTTTTCCTCTCCTCTATGCCCAGATTAGGGCTGAGGTCTTACAATCGCTACTAGTATGGCGACTGACTTTTCCCTACCTGAACTGACAGGCAAAACAAAGCTTCCTGCCAGCCACTATGTTTGAATACAAAGTCTCACCTCCCAAGAGTTCAGCTGGGCCTCCAGGCCAGAGTCAATCCTGCGTCCTTACTCCTGATTGGGACTTCACGCAGGCCAGTGCTGGATAGTCCCCACTCCCCAAAAAGACTTAAAATCACTCTTCCCTGCTACTTGGTAACTCAGAGCCCCCTTCTCTTTCTCTATTCTCTTTTTTGGACCCAAGAAACTGTCTCAGAGCCCTTTCTTCCCAAATTCAAAGCGACACTCCTTCCTTGGGGGTTGACAGTCTCCCTCACCAAATCCTTCTTTCTGTAGTTAGAGTCTCTTAGGGACCAGTTAAATTGGAATAAGGGATGGTTACAACAAAACATGCAAATTCCCTTTCCTTTTACAGAGAAATATGTCCCCTAGATGTCACCTGAATAAACTCATCAGCTTGCGATCACCACCCTGGGATTACCCCTCGGTGAGGACGGTGGCAGAAATCCCGTGAAACCCCTCTTTCTCTGGAAGGGGCGGGCCAGGCCTACCAGTTTTCTCTGGAGGGTTCCTACTTCTCTTGCTCTCTTTCCTGGGTCCCACTGAGAGCCTACCTCCTTCTGTTAGAGCTGGTTGAAAGGCTACTTAATAAAGGAAGATGAAAGACAAGTGGTTTAGGTGTGACTGTTGGAGCAAGACAGGAATGGAAGGCATAATCCCCTGGGTGCTGTGTGAGTCCCCCGACTCCACAAAGGGACACCCATGAACAGCAGCACCCTGGCCCTTTGTTTCCCCTCCAGATTACCGCAGTGAGCACCACCCATTTCTACCACAGTGGTGGCAGGATTTGTGCCTCTACTCTTAGTTCCAAACCCCCAATGGCTTTGACTGCCTTTATTCTTAAAGCAGGTTGTCACCTGTCACTATAACTTGGATTTTCTGAACATTCCATGGTTTTCCTTTGCTTTCTGGAAGGGTGCTTTTTTTTTAATATGGGATGATAGAAACCGATGAGGAGATTTCTGAGGGGCTGGAACCATCTAGAAAAACATGAGTCAACTCTTAGCGTAGGCATGACTTTCCCTCCCAAATTCAGGCAAACAGTGGAGAAGTTTCAAGAATCCTCTAGAGCTGGAGAGGTGGCTCAGCGGTTAAGGTGCTTGCCTGCAAAGCCTGACAACCTGGGTTCCATTCCCTAGTGCCCACATCAAGCCAGATGTACAAAGTGGTGCATGCGTCTGGAGGCCCTGGTGTGTCCATTCTCTCTCCTTGTTAATAAGAATCCTCTAGAATGTTATGACCTCATTCGTTTGGCAACAGATGAAGAGCAACAGTCAGAGAGACTCCCTGCACTTAAGCATGGGGTGTCTCAAGTTGGAGAGAGCCTCAGGTTGTCCATAAAGTCAACCTCAGGGTCCTGGTCCCGCTTGAGGTGCCTTTGGAGAAGGGGTGAGTTACTCCTTTCCTGCCTGCCTCCTTCCCATACTGAATACTTAAACATACTGAATGTGGATGTTTAATTGCCAGTCTGTAGAGCTTCTAGAGGTATAAGCCCACAGCCAAGGTCCAGGAGTATCCACTCAGCTACCCAGGAAGGACACCTGTTGAGCTCTGTTTTGGTTTAGATGTGAAATGTAGTCCTGTAGCAGGGCGTGATGACGCACGCTTTTAATCCCAGCACTCGGGAGGCAGAGGTAGGAGGATTGTTGTGAGTTCAAGGCCACCCTGAGACAGCATAGTGAATTCCAGGTTAGCCTAGGCTAGATTGAGACCCTACCTCAAAACAAAAACAAATAAATGTGAAATTTGTCATGATTCCCCATAGGCTCAAGAGTTTGAACACTTGGTTTCTGGATGGTGGTGTCCTTTGGGAAGATGGCGGAACCTTTAGGAGGTGGAGCCTTGCTGGAGAAAGTGGGTCACTGGGGGGTGGGGGCGGTGGGGGGAGCTTTGAGGTTTTATAGCTTGGTTCCACTTCCTGTTTGTCCTCTGTTTCCTGACTAGCCAGCCTCCTGCTACTGCAGCTATGCCTTCCCTGCCAGGATGAAATCCCTTCTTATAGCAATGAGTAACGGAGCTCAGACAGAAAATTCGGTACCAAGAAGTGAGGCCATTACTGTGATAAACCTCACCATGAGGTTTGTAGGCCTTGGGGTCTAGTTTGTGGAAAGGCTAAAGAAGCCCTTTGAGACTGTTGGAAATTTGGAAGGCCAGAATGCTGAGAGAAATGCTGGCAGTGGAACCTCATAAGGTTTTGGAGGGAATAAGGACTCTCTTGGGCAGTTTGTGTTCTGTTTTGACAAAGAATCTGTCTCCATCCTGGCAGAGGATGTGTTTAGCAGAGGAAATGCCGAGGCAGGGTAGCATGAGCCTGTATCATGGTTATGATCTACCGCTTTTCTTCACATCTGTAGTGAAAGAGTGCAAAAAGATAGGAAGAAAAGTAAAGTTTAAAGAGGAAAGCTTTGTGAGCAAGTTTAAAGTTCTGGACAAGGAAAGCCCAGTGTGGTGGCACACACCTTTAATCCCAGCACTTGGGAGGCAGAGGTAGGAGGATTGCCTTGAGTTTGAGGCCAGCCTGAGACTACATAGTGAGTTCCAGTCAGCCTGGGCTAGAGGGAGACCCTACCTCAAAAAATCAAAACAAAAGTTCTGGACTTGGAGACTGTAGCAGGAAGAAGTATCTGTACTTGGTAAACAAATTGAAGTGCTTATCCAGATTAAAGAGAAACCCCAGGATCTTTGCTAGAATAATAAAAAAAGGTTTCCCAAGGGCAAGATCCCACCCATCTAACATAATAAGAATGCAAAGTCTTTTGAAAAGAAAGACCTTGAATGAAAATACTTCAAAATGCTTCAAAAACAACTGCCTAGGAAAGTGTTTGCACAGAATCAGCAACCGAAGCACTGTAGCTTTGATCCAAGGGGGCCAGGCTTCATCCTGAATTGGCAGCATGGGTCATGTGGTGCTGGCTTTGTAGGCATGAATGATGCAAGATTGAGGGGTTTTGGGGGGAGATCATGAGGCCTTTCTCCAGGATCTCAGAGAGCTGCTGAGACCAGGCAGTGTGTGGCAAGGTCGGATTCCCTGCAAGGAGGCCCCACGAGGCCTTTGTGTGAAGCCAGGAAAGTTAAGGTGTAAATTGCAGTGGCGACCCCAGGATGCTAGCGATGCTGGGACCATGGAAAGTCAGCTGCTGGCTCAAGAGGATCAAGGCAGCAGAGCTGGTGGGATGGAACTACCCAAGCCCTTTAGAGCCCAGGTAACTCCATCATGAATCTTAGATACTGGATGAGCAGCTATAGGATTTGGTGTTTGCCCTTCTGGATTTTAGTCTTGCTTGGCATGATCTAGTCTTTCCTTACTTTGTCCCCCATTCCTCCATTTGGGGATGGAAATGTTTATTCTGTACCATTGTTATGTTGGAAATATACTATTTGTTTTGTGATTTTTATAGAGTCTCAGTTAAGAGCTAGCCTTGAACCTCAGAAAAATCTTTGGGCTGTTGAAGAGTGTGGGTTCTATGGGGACTTTCAAGATGAACTAAATGCATTTTGTATCCTGAGATGGCCATTGTGGTAGTTTTGAATAAATGTTCCCCAATAGAATTTATTATAATTGTGTTTATTAAATTGTTAATTGTCTCCAGGCTTCTGGATGGAGGAAATGTCACTTTGGCCTAGCCTCCTGGGGACCAGCCCTTTCTAAATTGGATGCAAAATACTAGGGATAGATATGCAAAAGAAAATCTGGAACCGGTCTGGCAGTTCTGCATTTTTGTGAATTACAGTGTTACAGTGTGCTTGCTTGCTTGCTTCTGGAGGTACTGTCTCTCTCTCTCTGCTTGCTTCTGTGAAAGGGGGCCAGCCTTTTTCCTTAACTTGCCCTGGATCTGTTAGTTCAATAATAAATACTTTCCTCCCCAAAATTGTGCCTGGGTTTGGGAGATTCATCCCAGCGACGTGTGGCTGACTACGACAGCCATGGAGCCTAGGGGGCCGGGGTGGAATGTGGTTTGGATACATAGCATTACCCATAGGCTCCTGTGTTTGAACGCTTGATCCTCAGTTTCTAGCATCGCTTTGGAAGGCTGTGGAACCTGGAGCAGGTGGAGCCTTGCTGGAGGAAGTGAGTCACTGGGGGCAAACTTTTCTAGGCAGGTTTTATAGCCTGACTCCACTTTCTCGTCACTCTGTTTGCAATGAAATATGCTGACACAATATGACCACCTGCCTCCTGCTGCCACACTTCCTTCTCTGCCATGATAGGCCGCGTCCCTGGAAATAATAAACAAACTGGAAATGTAATAGGGGAGCTGGGGTTCCCAGAAAGTTGGGGTTTCCAGCTAATTCCAGTGCACCTTAAAAGCACCCAAATTTTTGTCTATAAAATTAAAGAATTAAAATTATAGACCACCAGAGGATAAGGTATAGTGGGAGACTTTATTTAAAAGGAAATGAGAAGTTCCAGAGATTTGTAGCCACTAGTGTAGAGAGGCCACCTGGGGGAGGTTTTAGCCACATAAAATCTGTACTGCTCAGCCAAACAAGAAAAAGAAGGAAAGATATCAGAAGCTGCCCATCATGAGGGAAAAGGTTCATGTGGGAAAGAACCCAGAGCTCCCCTCACTACAGCTGGCCGGAAACGTGGGGGGTGGGGAGCTTACCTAAACCTGGAGCCTGGGGTTTGGATGTCTCTCTGGTGGCCAGCCATGTGGAAGAGAGGGAGGAAACTTCCTGTTTCAGGTGACTTCTATGACCTGGTTAGGTAAGTCAGAGAGACATCTGGTTGTTTTTTCTTTGAGCAGTTTCAGGATTGAGGGTTGAATTCTAGTTAGACACCTCCCACTCAAGGGAAGGGGTCAGGCATGAGATACTGGAGTCTGCCTGGAAGTACAAGTTCAAGGACACTCTGGTTACGTCTGGAGGTCCCAGCCACCCTAACCTGTCACACAAAGACCGAAATAAACCCTCTTTCCTTAAGCTGCTTTGCGCCTGATGTTTGGTCGTAGCAATGAGTAAAGTAAGGAGTGGCAGCTCCTACTGTGTGCCAGCCCCTACTGTGTGTCAGTTCCTACTGTGTGCCAGCCCTCCTGTGTGCCAGCTCCTACTGTGTGCCAGCCCCTACTGTGTGCCAGCCCCTACTGTGTGTCAGCCCCTACTGTGTGCCAGCCCCCTACTGTGTGCCAGCCCCATACTGTGTGTCAGCTCCTACTGTGTGCCAGCTCCTACTGTGTGCCAATTCCTACTGTGTGCCAGCCTCTACTGTGTGCCATATCCTACTGTGTGCCAGCTCCTACTGTGTGCCAGCTCCTATTGTGTGCCAGCCCCAAGAGCACCCCGGATGCAGCGCCTGCCCTGTAAGAACTCTCCAAATAGAGCAGACAGTCTTTCAGAAAAATATTGTTGTTTATGTATTTATCTGAGAGAGAAAGAGACAATGTGGGTGTGCCAGATTCTCTTTCCATTGCAAACAAATTACAGATGCATGCTCCACTTGGTGAATCTGGTTTTACATAGATCCTGGGAATCGAACCTGGGCTGTCAGGCCCTGCAAGCAGGAATCTTTAACGGCTGAACCATATCTCCAGCCCTCTTCTTTTTTAAATTTAAATTTAATTAATTTATTTGAGAGAGAGAGGGAGAAAAAAAAGAGGCAGATAAAGAGAGAGACTCACAATCTAAGGCACTTATCTCTGGAATTGAAAGACAACAAATCCATGCTTGGAGCCACCGAAGCTGGGGGCTGATTTGTTCCAGCAGCAACCAGAAGCTAATCCACACAGACTTGGGAACCAGACAACCAGGGTTTAATCGAGGTGAAATCACTTACAAACTGGGTTCTGGTCAAGTCACTTAATCTCTTCATGCCTCAGTTTCCTCATCCTGATTGGTAGAAGTAGTGTTAATATTTGTAAGTCATTGCAAACAGTGCTTGGAACCTAGCAAGTACTACATTTGTTAAATGAATAGCTGATGGGCTGGGGAGATGGCTCAGTGGTTAAAGACCCTTGCTTGCAAAGCTTGCAGGCCCAGGTTCAATTCCCCAGTACCCACGTAAAGCCAGATGCACAAAGTGGTGCATGCATCTGGAATTTGTAGCAGCAGAAGGCCTTGGTTCACCCATTCTCTCTCTTTCTCTCTCTCTCCCTAAGTAAATAAATAAAAATATTTTAAAAAATAAATAGCTGAAAAGCATAAGGCTCACAGGTCACTTTGGGATGGTGCCACGTGACTGACTGATTGGAGACTTGTGTCTGGTCAGGAGTAAACTGGAAAAGGCAGGGGACAATGTGACACCTTTTGGAAGCCTGCCGGCAGCTTCATTAAAATGTTTGAAGGGATGACCCCTCAATTACTTGTCATACCAAGTGCTCCCTGAGACACGAATAGCTCTCACTAGGCCCAGTAAGTCTGGGAAACTGCATTTGAAGACCTGTCTTTCCTTTGGGAAATCTCAGGACTAATGCTAATGAGTTCCTTGAGTCTAGAGGGAGATTTCCAAAACCTTTGACCGCTGGCCTCCTCCTACTGGTGCTCCTCTAGAGACAGAGCCCAGCCCTGAGCCAGTGAGCGAGCCTGGGACTGTCACCGAAGAAGGTAGGACAGGCTAAGAGAGAGCATCAGCAGCCACCCTGTGTACCTGGCCTTGGGAGGGCTGTTATTGCTGCTGCAATGTAGCTCCAAGCCCATCAGAAGTAATTAGGGACAGATGTATCCCTGATATCTTCAGGGCCTGGGCCAGCCTCACATGAAGACCTTTCAGATATCCGTGGGCATCTAACCCTCACGTCCATGCTCCCAATGCCCCACCCGCTTCAGGCTTAGAGAAGTCTCTACTAGCAGGCATGGTTGCCTGGGAAGGACAGACAAGGAGAGAGAGAGATGTGGGCTCTAGAAGCAGGCTTGGCCTTTTAAGATGGAAAATTCTGGAGTTCCAGATACTTTATGGTTGAGGGGGGATCGAGCAGATCTCTCATGTGGGGTGCAGAGCAGGAACCTCGGGTGTGCAGGTCCAGGGCGGTAGACATGCAGCTGACAGTGCAGTGGTCAGGACTCTGGATGGTAACGATTAATATTCTGTCCTCTGCCAGACCCATCACCTCCTCGGCCTCAGCTTCGCGTGCTTCTGCGCATCTCCGAGAGACATAGCTCTAAGCTCCTAACTTCTGTGGTGCCCCACAGAGCCTGACATTGGACCTGACACAGAGAGGCCACGTGTATAGCGAGCCTCTCCAGCAGGAGTCACCTGATGCCTGTGGTCTCGGTGGCCTTCCTCAGCCAAAGGGTAGTGGCTGATGAGATCCATGTGAGGAGGGCCCCTCTTCTGCACGGGGAGCCCACCTCTGGTGCACTGGGTGGGTTGGGCGCACTGCTGCTTTGACGTGGCTTTCAGAGCCTGAGATGAGGCAGGCCTGAAAATAAGTGCTAGGGTTAAATTCTTGGGCATGGGTATTATCTCTCTCTCTCTCTCTGTCTGTCTGTCTGTCTGTCTGTCTGTCTGTCTGTCTGTCTGTCTATCTATCTATCTATCTATTTATCCATCCATCCACCCACCCACCCATCCATCCATCCATCTATCTATCTATCTATCATCTATCTATCTAATCTATCCATCCATCCACCCACCCACCCACCTATCCATCCACCCATCCATCTGTCCGTCCGTCTGTCTATCTATCCATCCAGCCATCCACCCACCCACCCACCCACCTATCCATCTGTCTGTCCGTCTGTCCGTCCATCCGTCCATCCATCCATGTATCTATCTATCTATCATCTATCTATCTATTATTGGACATGGTGGCTTAATCAGTGGGATAATGGAGCTGGTCATGAAGCTGACCTTGGAGCAGGGAGCCTTGC
>PVHP010047902.1:0-12695 GCA_004024765.1 Zapus hudsonius | reverse complement strand
CACTGTGGTTGACTGGTGGTGTCTGTCATGGGTAAATCCTAGAGTGCTGTGATTGATCAGTGATGTCTGTCATGGGCACAGGACTAGAGAGTGCTCTGCTGACCTATAAGCAGCCATCCAGAATATTGTTTGGTGATTACCTGAACAGGGATCAAAGTGGCTAGAACACTTGGACTTTCTGGTTCCCCGTTTCTCAGTTCTGGGTGACCTATCCAGGGATGTGGGGCACAACAAATTCAGGATGTCTGAGTGAGATGGTGCCTCTGTCACTGATCAGCTTTATGCCGTGGACTGCTAACTATACTCCACTAGATTAAGATGTGGATAACAATCACACCTGCCTTAGGAAAGATTGCTGTATAAATTAAATGTGTTGATAAAGAAAATTCTGGAAAGAAAGGACAGCTATCTATAGGTGCTCTGTAATTGGAGGTAAGGATTTCATTATTAGAAAATTAGGGGCAGATTGTTTGGACCAGGAGATGCTCTAAAGAGATTGTGTCTAGGCCAGTGCCATCTTCCATCATCCTCCCAGGTTTATCATTGCTTCTGAGTAAAGGCCTGCTCCTCTAGGGATGGCTTCCAGGAATGCCTGAGTTGCATCAGGGAGGCATGAGGTATCAGAAATTGAGTCAGTGCAATTCATTCGGAACATTCTTGACCTCAGTGTTGAAATGATGATGCACCTAGCATGAATAACCTCTCATCTCAGTTGGGAGTTTAGAGTTACTTCCCATTTCTCTGTTGTTCTTCCGGAACCGTGGGTTTTTAATCTGAACTAAGAAACCTCAGTGGGGATAAATAAAATAAATACTGAGGCATCCAAGTTCAGCAGCTGTTCTGTCCAGCTTCCTGAGTGTCCCTACCAAGTGGGGGAAGCTGCACTGGAATTCTTTATCTGTCTCCCAGCAGTCACTGGGAGAGGATCCTCCACATGCATGTGATTACGTTGTGCCTGATGAACAGGGGCTGGGAGGGCTTGATCAGGAATGACCTTGACAGATGGGCAGGCAGTGAGCTCTCCAATGGAAAAACAATCTTGGCTTCTACAGTGTTTTCCAAAGAATTATGACAGGATGGTGAGAAATAACCTCTGCAATCAGGGCTCCTGGCTTTCATTTGCTCTGTTTTAGATTCTGTCTACTGTGTCCAAGTCATGGGCTGAATGCAGCTCAGCAGAAAAAGGGTTGGGTTAATCGCCAACACTGAAAATGCAACAAAACACAGCAATGCTATAAACAGACTTGAAAGAGATGCAGAAATTTATTTTATTCCATCCCTTTCCTTCAAAGAAAAAAAAGAATAGAGATACAAGGTTAGGTTTTGTTGTCAACTTAATAGTTTTAATTATATTGGGCAGGTCTCTGAGGATGTTTACAGGAAGGCAGCCTCTCAGTAGGGAGCAGGATGTAAAGAAGCTCAAAGAAGCTGGAAGTAAACATCCTTTCCTATGTGGGCAGTGCAGGAAGGAAATTCCAGAGACTCAGGAAGCCATTAAGTCTGGGGAACGGTTGCAAGACCCCACCCTAAACCTATATAAAGGAGAAGAAACTCTCTTTGCCCCTCCTGCCTGTTCCCTGTTCTGTGTGTGTGGTGTTGGTGATGGGTTTTTTTTTTCTCTCTGCTCAGACCTGTGGAAGAGGACCATTCTCTTTCACTTTTATGGGACTTCCCCTGGATCTGAAGCTTGACTCAATCATTTCCTCCCATAAACTGTGCCTGGTTTGGAGATTCATCCCAGTGGTGAGTGGCTGACTATAACAATCCCTTTCTTTCAAAGAAAAAAAGAATAGAGATCCAAGGCCTGGGGACCAGTGACAAAATCCCAAAGGCTACTCTGTATGGAATAGCTTTTGCAGGTTAGTTTTTGTGACAAATTATTATTGGCTAAACACATTGTCAGGCTAATATTGACCTTGGGCACATTTTCCTTCCCAAGTTATAAGACACTGTAGACATGCTGTAGTAGTTGGAATGTAAAGTGTCTCCATCGGGGACATGTATTTGTGATTAAGCCTCATACTGATCCCCAGCTGGTGGTCATTTGGGAGGTGGAGCCTTGCTGGAGGAGATGTGTCACTGGGGCCGACCTTGAGGCTTATTAACCCAGTCAGAGGTGGACAGACTCTGCTCTGCCTGAATTTTCCGTCATGAAAATCTTTTCCACAAGATTATAAATCAGGGGCAGGAAAGATAGCTAAGTGGTTAATGTTTTTGCCTGCAAAGCCTAATAACCTGGGATTGATTGCCCAATACCCATGTAAAGCCAGATACACAAAGTGGCACATTTATCTGGAGTTTGTTTTTGCAGTGGTTGGAGGCCCTGATGTTCTTCCTCCTCTTTCTCCTCCTCCTCTTCCTCTTCCTCCTCTTCCTCTTCCTCCTCCTTCTTCTTCCTCTTCCTCCTCTCTCTCTCTCTCTCTCTCTCTCTCTCTCTTTCTCTCTCTCTCTCTCTCTCTCACCCAAATAAACCCTTTCTTCCCATAAACTGATTTCTGGTTAGGTGTTTTGTCCCAACAATAAGAATGTAACTGTAACACCTGTCAAAATAAATTTAAGGAAGAAAGGAAGGAAGGGAGCGCAGGAAGGGAAAAAAGGAGGGAAGAAAGGAATGAGGGAGGAGGGAAGGAAATAAGGATGAAAGAAAGGAAGAAAGGGTTTATTTTGGCTCACAGTTGGAGGTGACAGTCCATCATGGTATGAAAGGTATGGCAGCAGGTGCATGAGGCAGCTAGTTACATTGCTTTTGCCATCAGGAAGCAGAGAGATGAAGGCTGGTACTCAGCTTGCTTTCTACTTTTGATTTAGTCTAGAAATATAGCTATGGACTGGTGCTGTCCACAGTTAGGATGAGTCTTCCCACCTCAAGTAACCTAATCTAGAAATCCTCTTACAGCTATGCCAAAAAGTTTGCCTCCTGGATGATTTTAGATCCTGTCAAGTTAACGGTGAAAATTAACCACCAAAACAATAAACCCATCCCCTTAAGAGACAACCCAATGTCCTATGGGGACATTGCATCATTCTGAATGTATAGGGTCCCTCAGTGATGGCTGGTCCTCTCTGTCAGATCAGGACTTGAATCCACCCTGTCCAGTGGCCTATACACTCAAAAGGCAAGTTGTCCATTTAGCATAAGGAATGCAATTGAAGTTTTTTTCTGGCTGCCATATGAACGTACACATATATGCATGAGCACACATGAACACACACAAGGAGAAGCTTCTGTTTTACACACAGTTTTGGAGGTTCCAGTGTGTCCATCAACCCCACTGCATTTGGCCTGTGCAAAGATAGCACCTTATCACAGAAGGGCATGGTATAAAAAACCACTTACCTCATGGCAGGAAGAAAGAGAGAGAAAGGGACTTAGAGTTCTACAATCTCCTTTCCAGACATGCCTCCAGCAACTTCCAGAACTCCCTCTAGACTCTGCTATCTCCTACAGGTTCATCCACCTCGAAGTCTGGTCCCTCAGTTAGGGACCAAGCCATTAATGCATGGGCCATGGGTAAATTCCAGGTCCAGCCTGTAGCGATAGTGTGTCATGACTACATACAGAGGATCACTACAAACCAACTCCAATTTCCTTGAATCTTTCATTATATTTTAAAGTTTTTAAAGTTTAGTTAATAGGAAAAATCATGGACTGGGAGATTTCTAAATTAATCAGTACTTATCACACAATCTTTTGAGGACCTATGTTCAGGTCCTCATAATGTCTGGAATTCAAGTCCCAGGGAGGCAGAGACAGGAGGATCCCTGAGAGTTGCTGATGAGATTGTCTAGTTGACCCTGATCAAAAAGTAAAAAGGAAAGGGATTGAGGAAGACACCTAACATTGACCTATGGCCTCCTCCACATGCATGAATGTGTACACATGTGTGCAATGCATCCTCATATTCATATATGTAAGCATCCAAACACTTATGCACAAACACATATGGACAAACATATACACATAAAGCTAGTGATTTTTGCCATGTGATAACTTTTTAAGTTATGGTATAATATTTTTAAAGAAGGCTCATTTTGTTATAAAATCTAACATGTGGAATTTAAAAGGTCACATAAAACTATAACAAAAAGCTTAAAGAAATTTTGTATTTTCCCATTTGCAAATAAATGTGTCTCTGCTGTTTCTGAATTAAAAATAGGGCTGTGTAGTCCTAACCTAGAAATCAGAGTATATTAAAATACTACAAGCAGCTGACAAAATTGGGAGTTACATAGTCTGACATGCACGGTGGAATGTGCTTGTAATCCCAGCACCCAATAGAAGGAGGGAGGAGGATCCCATGTGCCAGAGTCCAGCCTGGGCTACATAATGAAATCTCGTCTCAAACAAAGCAAAAACAAAGTGCCTTTTGCATACCAGACATCTTGAGCTGAGGTCTAGCATTAGAAACAGGCAGGAGGCAGATAGTCAGACCCTATTTGGGTCCTTCTTCCCTTCAAGAGGTCTGCATTGCACCAAGGGTGTCTTCTTTGGTCACTGGGAGGATGGGAGTGAGTGGTGTGGCAATCTGGGTGACAAAAAGAATTGCTCCTGGGGGTGCAGACAGGAGTCAATTCGGATCACTATGAAGTTAACATCCATACTGCTTTGGGTGTCGATTTAAACTTGGGCCCAAAGAATGAGAACATGTAGCCCAAGGAACAAGCGACCATTCTCTGCTTCCTGAATAAAACCAGGGTATAAGCTGCTCTGTTCCACCACCTGGACCAGCTCTGGGGACTGCTCTGTTCCACCGTCCAGACCAGCTCTGGGAGACTAGCATCTCTCAAACTGAGCACAAATGAATCATTCCTCACTTGAGCTCTTAATGTCAGGGGTTCTGTCACACCACAGAGAATCCTAACTAATTACCCATAGAAAATAGTCTCCTCTTTTCTCAATACCTCTTCACTCGGTTTGTTTATACCTGTCTGAGTCTGTCCTATATCTCCTTCAATAATACAATAGTTCCATGAGAGCTGGAACCTTAACCCCTTCATTTCTGCTCTACTCACAGTACTCAGAACATGGTACTCACAGCACATGAGAAATCATTCTGGGGTGATTCTTACTTGCTTGTGTGCTCACACTGGGTTGAGATTTAGAGGTATTCCTACCCCTTTGTCTTAAAGAAGCTGGCAATTTAAAACCATTAGTAGAATTCCAGTGCAGTGTGGTTTGGTCCCAAGATTGTGCACTACACACCCTGCTTTGATCCAGTAGAGGTTTGAGGTTGTGAAGAGGAAGGAAATGGGGTTGATGGCCATGGCCAGGAAAGCCAGTGAAGGAAGTTTCAAACTCCCCCAGAAATCCTCCCTTGTCCCTGGCTTTCTGCTTGCCACAGGTAAATACCCTCTCTCCCATCCACGCCATGCCTGCAACCCTCCATATACAAGAGTCACTGGAGTCAATGACCACCACCAATATAGGGGTCAGCCTAAGTCACATCACAAAGTCTGGCCACACCCACTGCATCACAAAGAGGCCAGGAGCAGGAGGGACCCACCCAATATAATGACCTGTGACTGTCCAGTGCACCCATTAGTCTTCAAGTTTAAGGCAAAGGAGGAGGATAGATTGCTAAAACTTGAGACAAATATCTGCGATTAGCTGAACTATTTATGTGTTGCTGTGAAGACAGACGAATGATCGAGGGCTGAGAAACTTCGTATAACGGAAGAACCTGGAAGGGCAGCACCCTTGTCCCCAGGATCCCCGAGACGAATAAATTCTCCAGTCCAGAGCTTAGAATGAAAAGCAGAAGATTATACTGTTTGAGCCCCCAGACACTGGGGGATCAAATAACTGAGCCAGCCAGTCAAATGTCAATTGGAAGCCAGAAAATCAACCTGTCGGCTGCCCCAGGACTGGCCAGTAGGAGCCTGAGTGATCCTCAGCAGCCCAACCAGAGACCAACTCCTCACACCAAGGGACATAAAGTGAGGAAACCGAGCCATTTGCCCAGGCTTGTACACTCTTCTGGACAGGTCCTGAGCCCTGACCCCAGTAGCCTGCTCTCTGCAATAACTATCCAGGTATTGAAGACCAAATCTCAAAATCTACAACAGGAGAGGAGGAAGACTGAAGAACACCCCAGGGGTTCCTACCATCAAAGACTCCCCTACGTCCATCTGGAGTCCACTAATGACCGAGAACCACTAACACCAATGGAGAATCAGGTCACCGGCAGGGCTGTGGTCTTGCTTACCAAGTCCAGCACACATGTGGAAAGAGTTCTCAAGCCATCCGTGACCCAGCAGGCTGAGAAGCAAAGGCTGAGTGTTACAGGAAAATCGTTCCACCAGCAATGTCACACAAAAGAGATGTGGGAGGATCGCTTTGAAGCGGGTGGAGATGCCAAAGAACGGAATTTGCCCCAATTCAGTCATCAAAAAAGGCAACAAGTTTCTGACATTCAGGGGCACGTTCTGACGGGTGTGAAGATTCTGCCCAAGGGAAAACAGCCAGTGCAGGTGGCGAGGCTCACAGTCACTGGGCAGAAGCTGCATTTGAAGGAACATCAGCCACCAGACAACAAAGACAAGACCAAGAGAAATGATGAGGTCAGTGAGCCACCGAAACAGATCACAGACTCAGAAAAGACATCAAGGCTGCTGGGGAGGTGGAGGAGCCAGGCAAAAATGTCAGCCACTAACTACCAAGAAGAAATGGACTCCAGCATTTGCATGAGAAAGCCAGAGCCTCTGGCTCAAAGCAATCACAAAATAAGGAGGAAGCCCCCAATTACGTGCAGACTGGAGCCAACCAAAGAGAAGTGGGACCCCGTCATCCTGGGGACCCCCATGATTTTATCCAAGAGGGGTTCTATAGCTTCTAACATGAACTTGAAAGAAAATGCAGAAAATTCAAGGCTGGGCTGTAGGGTGGGTAAGCTGATAAATACCCACCCTACCCAATAAGAAGACACAGCCAATTCATGGAGACTACACTGCTGCAGGCCGGCCATCATTCCCAGGGCCATTAGAGACCCCTGCATTGAAGAAGGCAGTGTAGCCTGGGGTAGGCATCTTGCCCATTGGAAACCCCAGCAAGGTGGAAGAAGAGGCGTTTCAGCCTGTGTATCCAGGCTACTGAAGAAGGGTCACTTAGACCCCAGAGAGGGACTATGTGGGACATCTTACAGCTGAGCCTTATCTAGGTAAGGCTCTGGGAATCTCTCCCCAGACTATTATCAAAAAATAATCTGAGGCCCTGTCCAGCGGCACGGGCATGTGGGCGGAGGGGTGGGTGGGGAAGGAAGGCTGGCCGCCAGGTGAGACCCCAGATCCGCGCCCTGGCCCTGTGCCGCCCCCCCCCCTGCCGCCGGGCCATGATCAAGGCCATCCTCATCTTCAACAACCACGGGAAGCTGCGGCTGTCCAAGTTCTACCAGCCCTACAGTGAAGATACGCAGTAGCAGATCATCAGGGAGACTTTCCATTTGGTGTCTAAGAGAGACGAGGATGTGCGTAATTTCCTAGAAGGCGGACTATTAATTGGAGGATCTGACACCAAACTGATTTATAGGCATTATGCAACACTATATATTTTGTCTTCTGTGTGGATTCCTCAGAACGTGAACTGGGCATTTTAGATCTAATTCAAGTGTTTGTGGAAACATAAGACAAACGTTTTGACACACAGTGACCTTGACCTTCAAGACCTCACAATGGCTGATGCTAAAAGTACACAAGACCTGCATAATAGGGGGGAGGGAAATGATGGCATAAAAATAAGAGAAACTAGTTGGAAAGAAGAAGGGATTCAGTGGAGGGGGACTTTGAGTGGGAACGGGAGGGTGGTGGGATGGGATTATGATCATGGTACATTGTTTATGGAAGATTTTTAATAAAAAGTGAAAAAATAAAGAGCTAAGACACGACAGGATTGGTTTGAGCTGCTTATTTGGGGTTTAGGGAACCTTCTCCTGGTCTTCCTTCTCTCTAACACTCTGCTGAGCTTTTCTGTCCCCGGGGACTTGCTTTGTCTCGTGATGCTATAGCATCAATTTCCTCTGGTAAGCCAAGGGCATTCCACAGGCAGTGAGATGGGAATGCAATTTCACCAATCCTTAGGGACAGGAGGAGATGATTTTCCTCTGGTGAGGGCAGTCTGCCTCCTGGTGGCTATCTTCTGGGGATTTGAAATGCCGAGTCTTCGTAATGAGGCCTGGGGACATCTAGGAGTGTCAGAAAGCTCCGTGGGAACTGGATGGGCATCGTGATGTCAGCAAATGGTTTCAGATACATTCTATGCTGGTCAGCAAGGTGTCTGACACTTTGTGTTTCTACTTAGTTGGAAATCTATCCCCCAGGAAGCTCAGCTGGAAGGTACCAGGGTTTGTCAGAACTTTCTATCAGGACAGGATCTTCATCGTTCCTGCCCTCTCTGACCAGTAGAGCTGGGAACTTTATAAAGACACATGGTCCCCCGTGTCCAAGTGAAATGCAATGCCTTCTGTCCATCATCCTCCTTCCTCTCGTTTTTTTTCCATGCAGATGATTGTAATATTCTGAACGGGAGAGCTAGGTACAGGGATGAATGTCTAAAGTGATAAATAAGGGCGTTACCCCTGACAGTGAGAAAAGCAGTAACTTTGGAAAAGAAAAGGTATTGAAGCAAACAGCTAAAGGTTCTGTGATGTCTGGAGCTGGGGAGCTCACTCTGCCTTTCTCTCCTGGACATGCAGGTGAGCCCATCCTAGGGGTATGCTCTAGGGTCTACCACCTGATTCTTTCTCCACACAATCCCCTCTGCCTCCAGGTTCCATTCTTGCCACCCTGTTAATCCATGCAGGTTTTTTTATGCCTTAAAAAGCTATGCTCAAAAGTAGGCATTGTGCATTGGGTGAGGTGCCTGAGTGGATAAAGTATTGGTTGCATAAGCATGAGGATTCCCAACAGCCATGTAAACCTGGGTGTTGTGTCATGTGCTGTAATCCTAATGTTGGAGAGGCTGAGACAGAAGGAAGCCTGAGCCTGCTGGTCAGCTAGTCTAGCTGAATTGGTGAGCTCCAGGTTCATGGAGAGACCCTACCTCAAAAGATAAGGTGGAAAGTGATTGCGGAAGATATTGGACATTGACCTCTGCCCTCCACATGCATACAGGCACACACACACAAACATGTGCACACATACATGTGACCAAACACATCTGAGCATAAATACATACCACCAGACACCAAAAGAAAGGTTTTATACAAAAATATATTTTATGTGAAAATCCGAGTCATACATAGAAAAATTCCACTGTATAATAACGTTATGTTTTTTTTTTATCCTAGTTTTAAACAAAATCTATGCATCAATTCTGGCAGGGCCTTTCACAACACCATAGCAAGGTAGACATGAAGAACCCCTGGCAGATTAAATAATGTTAATAACTTAAGAAGTATTACTTAAGAAAGACTGTACTTCACATTATTACAGACAACTCATGTTCCTTAAAATACAGTAAACTAATCTAGGGACAATTCTCAGAAAAGACTGGAATAAATACAGACTCTTCATTTTCAGCTGCTGGTTTGGCTTCAGTTCAGGCGCACGTGTTTCAAGGCTTTGCAGTTTGAGTTTTCTTATCCAGATACTTTATGGCATCCTGAACCCACTTCTGCTTGGGGTCTGCACAGATCTCCTTGTTCAGTTTGGTCTTGAAGCTGTGGGAGAGGGCTTGGTGAGATAGAGTGTAACTTTCTATAAGTTCCCGCCTGGCGTGGTACCCCAGGGTGATGATATTACCCCAGGGATGGAGGAAAAAGAAGGCAAGATTAAGGAGGGGTCTCATGAGAAGGACTTTTCTCACTGTCTTAGGTGAAGATCCCTTGGCTTCAGGATGGAGGAACAAAGTTCTGAAGCGGCATCTCAAAAGAGAGCCATGGGATTTGTTTTCCCCATTGGTAAATGTCTTCATTACAGACATTCTGTGCTTCTGAGTAAAATCGTCTTATTCCCTGCCTCAGGGAGGAAGGGCTGAGGGTGGAAGGGGAGGGGTAGGTCACTCACATCACGGCTTCCCGGGGACATTGGCTGCTGGTCCGTATGTAGCTCTCCAGCCTCTGCCCTTGGATCTTTCTTCCACTGGTTTGATAGCAGCATGTGGGGGTCTTAATCCCTCCTGTAAGTAGCAAACAAGAAAATGCTCTTTATGGTAGGTTCTGACTCCCTCCATTTGCGATGTAGAAAAATGGCAAGAGATCAGACAAGGTGGAAGGAGTGGTTTCCTACCCTAAGCTTAATGTCTCTTCTTTGAGGTGTCCCCTACTCTCTCACTTCATGGGCTGTAAAATGGGAATGCATGTTGTCCATCAAGAGGACCAAGGGGAACTGATGACAGCTCTGGATGTCACCAGGAGGGACGCTCCAAAATCAGACGACCCTAGTCACAGGTCTGCTTTTAGGCTTAGAGACTCCAGGTTGGCTTGCATGCAGCCTCTGCTGAGCTGCTGTGTCTGGAAGCTGAGTGGATGAAATGCAGCCCAGCTTCTGAGTCCCCTTCCCTCTCTCCCTGTCCCTGAAAACACCCTGCACATACGCCACCCGAGTCCCTTCTTTGATCACTCAGGGCCCCCAGCATTGACAAAAGTAGCAGGTTAAGAACTGCATGAAGGTCTGCTTCCAGAACTGGGTCCTGGAAGCAGTGAGATTCAAGTTCAGACTCTGCCCAGGAGCAACTGTGTCATTGGACTGTCTCCAGGTCCTTCTCTTAGCTGCCTTATCATAGCAAAACAGCTACTAAGGTGACACTGTGTCTGACCCATGGCCAGCCAGACAAGGAGCACTGTACTGTGGGAGAAGGAGGCAGGAGTCTTACCTGGCTGAGCCAGCACGTGGGTGCTGAGGGCAGCAGTTGTTAGCAGCAGGCACAGTATTGCAGCAGAGACCTGCATGGTGGCGGCTGAGAGAGCGAGCTGTAGTGCCAGTTGACAGATTTGGGGCTGGTCTTAGCCTCTCTGCTTTTCTGGTGTTTCTGTCTCTGTTTTATAGGAAACAGATAAGGGCAGGGCTAATTGGGGGTTGGTGAGGTAACACTGTCATTCAGAATGAATCACAGGGTGGCGTAATATATCAGCTGAGCCAGCATCTTGCCCTGGGGACAGTGTAGAGTATAGGAGATGAGAGAGAAAGTGCATGTGGTGTGTGTGTGTGTGTGTGTGTGTGTGTGTGTGTGTGTGTTATTGATGTTGGCCTGTTTCCATCAAATACAAAAAATGGTAGATATGAGTTAGTGCGCTGTGTCCAGAATGCTATATGTGATTTATAACTATTCATACAACCTTGGCTTCTTTCTGTAGAAAGAGGAAGGAAGTAAAAATGCCAAAGTCAAGGGGATACAAGGGATTCCCCAGTTTCCCTCTTCAAACACCACCCTTAGGACCCCCCCCCCAGCCACACTCTGCCACCAGGTCCAGAAATAGCAGCTAAAACTTTGGCTGGATTTCAAAATGTATTCAAGACTCTTCACTGCCTTCCGTCTGGGTAGCTTTTTGGAAAAGAGGCTCATAGAATCTTGGCAGAAAAGTAGAATGCAGTACTCTTTGTTTAGTATCTAAAGTTTTAGTATCTGCTCTAGTAATTACTATGTAACAACCCGTCTCCAACACTAACTTAAAACCAAGGTGGCCTCAGGCAGACAGCACTTGCTTAGGGTCTTTCTTGTCTCTGCAGGTAGATGATAGTTGAGGTTGGGGTCATCACAAGGATACAGGTAACTAGGCTTTGGGGGGCTAGACCTGATACAGCTCTTTGGAGATCTCTCTCTCTCTCTCTCTCTCTCTCTCTCTCTCTCTCTCTCTCTCTCTCTCTCTCTCTCTCTCTTTCCTGACATGGCTAGATACCTTGAACGATGCCTTGGTATCCCCAGTGGTAAGGCTAGTGCACACAGAACACACCTCTTAACGACAGGTTTTGAACCACTATCTGAGGTTGGAACCATAGCTTAGTGACCTAGTGATAGACGGTGTTTGGACAAGGGTGTGAGTTCAATCCACAGCACAAGAATAACAGAAAACAACTCTGCTTCCTGAGTTTTCAGAATTACACAGAACATAAAAATCTTGGAATGCGATGGTTTTCAAAATATCTGATTAGGTATGAAAGTATCTTTTCCAAGTAGAAGAATATAGGGAAGTCAAGCTGGGCACAGTAGTGCATATCTGTAAGCTCAGCCTTTTGCATTTGGGAAGCTGAGAAGCAGAAGAAATGAAGGTTCATTGCCAAATGGGGATACGTAGACACCGTGTTTTACAAACACGGTCTTGGAATACAGCACACACCAGGAAAGAGGCTCCAGCAGTACACACACACACACACACACACACACACACACACACACACACACGCACCACCCCTACCACCACCATATCAAACAAAAACTTCTAATCAATCAACAAAGGGAAAATTCAAGCTATGAAATGGTCATATAACAACTCAATAGCAAAAACAAACAAACAAACAAAACAAACCCAATAGAATAAACATTTAAAATGGGCAAAAGAGTTTACTAGACACTGCTTAAGAATCATATTCAACAAGCATATGACAAGATCCCTAATCACTGGAAACATGTGAGAGATGTTTCCAGTTTTTATTAAACATAGAGAGGCTTTGTGTTTAATAAAAAGTTCCTCAAAGGAAGAAAGAAAGAGAGATGGGGAGGGAGGGAGGGAAGAAGAAAGAGAAAATGAAAATGAGAACTATCC
>PVHP010047901.1:0-12726 GCA_004024765.1 Zapus hudsonius | reverse complement strand
TCACTTCCCCAAGGTCCATCCCACAGACACTCGACCTTAAAGAAGATGTGTGTATAGAGGAGATGCAAATCCCAACCTTGGGTGTAGACATGAATCATCCAGGCAGTCCCGGAATCAAGCAGGTGGAGGCCCCCTGTTCCCAGCAGTGACGTGACCCGGCTCAAGGCTCTGATTGCACTGGGAGGAATGAACAAACCCATTATGTGTCAGAGATCCTATCTCCCTGCAGCGTCACTGCAAATGGGTGCTTGGCTTCCCGGAGGAAGGGTGCAAGCTCACCTGCCCTGTGATGTGAGATGATGTGGGCCTATGAAGGGAGTCTTGGAACAGTGGTTTGGGCTGGAGTGGCCATGCTCTAGTTTTGAGTGAGAACTAAGTAGATCTGCTGATAGGTTATGTCTGAGGCCTGGGATCGGGTG
Source organism: Zapus hudsonius (assembly GCA_004024765.1). Taxonomy (NCBI): domain Eukaryota; kingdom Metazoa; phylum Chordata; class Mammalia; order Rodentia; family Dipodidae; genus Zapus; species Zapus hudsonius. Next base: position 12,307 of record PVHP010047901.1, on the reverse strand, counting down.
TTCACCCAGGATCCAAGCTGGGGGAATCTGAGGAAAGGGTATGTTAGGTGGCAGTGAATGTGCCAGGCTTGCAACTGGATCATCCTAGTGACAATTTGGAGCAGAGAATGGGATTCATGAGCTGAGCTTGGAAAAGAGGTCTGGGCTGCATTTGAACTTTTAGGAGTTGGGGTATACATGGAATCTAAAGTCATGGAATAAACCCGTTCCCTGGGGACAAAGTGTGCCCTGAGAAGAGGGCAGATGGAGGCTGAGCTGATGTGGTATCTTAAAGCACAGCGAAGAAAAAATACCAAGAAACAAATAGCCAGGGAACACTACGTAACAGCTAGTGGAATGACTTTGTATCTCAACACCTCACGGTGAGAGACAATCTTGCTGGATTAAAAGTGCTACAGGAGGGGCTAGAGAGATTGCTCAGTGGTTAAGGCACTTGCCTCCAGTGCCTAAGGCCCTGGGTTCAATTCCCCAGGACCCACATAAGCCAGATCCACAAGGTGGTGGCCCTGGTGCTCTCTCTCTCTCTCTCTCTCTCTCTCTCTCTCTCTCTCTCTCTCTCTCTCTCCTCTCTGCTTGAAAATGAATAAATAAAATATTTGAAAAAAAGTGTTACAGGAAAGAGAAATATAAAAAGCATATAGCACATGGTGGTGGCAGCAGGGGACCTCCAGGGATAGCAAGAGTCAAGTCCTGGCTCTGTGACCTTGTTCATGACACTGAGCTCCCAGGGCCCCATGCACCTCCTCTGTAAGGTGCACTAATGGTACAGCCACCTTGCAGAACAAACAAGGTGAAACGGGTTAAGCATGTACAACGGCCTGGTGCTTATGAATCACTTAGATGTGTGTTTGCTGTTGTTTCTTGCCTTGCGTCATTTCTGTGTTACCATCTTGGAATGGGGAAAGCCTTTCTAAGTCAGAGACCAAGCTAATCACTGACCAGCTTTAAAACAAGAGAAGGTCAAGTCCCCTATTATATATTAACCACCCAATGAGTGACAAGTGTAAAAGCAGAAGAAAGGGAAGTGCAGCTGACGTCAGATGGAGGGAGATATGTCCATGCTCTTACAATGAAAGAGATAGGGGCTGGTTTGGATCTCCAGCACTCACATCAAAAGCTGGGAGTGGCTATGCATGCCTATAACCCCAGTGCTGAGGGAGAGAGAAAGGAGGGTTACTGGGGTTTGCTGTGCCAATCGTCTGGCTGAAGACTGGAAAGGTCCAGGTTCAGTGAGAGACTCTGTCTCATGAAATAAGATGGAAGTGTGGTAGATGAGAATATTTAACATCCTCCTCTGGCCTCCCCACGCGTGCACATACATAGGGTGTGTGCATCTGTACCTGCATATACATATAACATACACACATGCACGCATGCACACACACACACATACAAAGAGAGAAATGTAGCTGTGGACAAAGCATTTTAGCAGGGAGCTGGGGATGGTTTCAAAGGTAGGGTCCCACTCTACCCAGGCTAACCTGAAACTCACTATGTAGCTCCAGGCTGCCCTCAAACTCATGGCCATTCTCCTGAGTGCTGGGATTACCCTTGGCTCCTGGGATAGCTTTTGCCACTTGTTCTAGTTACTTTTCTTTTTTTTAAGTCTTAAATATATATTTATTGTCCATAATGAGTTACATTATTCAGTGGGCAAACAATGAGTTGTTCTCCCCAATTCCCTAATGCCCCTCCTCCCCATCCCCAATCAGCTGGATATCCTCCTCCGTGGGCCGTCTGGATCAGTCCTTGTGGCAGGGGACCCTGGATAGCCTAGTACTCAGCCCGGTCCTCCTGTACCAAGTGTGTTGTTACTGATGGGTGCCATGCCTCTGGATAGTCTCCCCCACCACAGCTCTTACAATCTTTTCACCCCTCTTCCGCTTGGTTCCCTGAGTCGTGGTGGATGAGTATTAAGGCTGCTTTAAGATCGTGAGTTTAGGGGTCTTTGTGTCGAAGATCGTTGGTTTCTGTCTCACTGGCCTATCCTGTGTAGATTGAATGTCTGTGGCTGTGGGTCCCTCGTTCCTCCCGTCCCTCTCTGTGGGATTCCATATGGATCCTCCACAGTATGACTGTGGTGGCTCCTCTCTTGCTCTAGTTACTTTTCTTTTGCTGTAATAAAATACCTGACAGAATGAACTTAGGGGAGGAAGCATTTGTTTGAAGTGCAGTTTCAGAAGGATTTCAGTCCATTGTGGCAGGGAAGACATGAACACGGTCACTCCAAAGCAATATTAATTATTTTCCTTGTCAACTCAACAAAAACAGTTTAAGGGAGGGAGGGTTTGTTTCACAATTTCATGACTGGAGAGAGAGGTGCATGGTGGCTGTAGCTACAGACTTGTGACTGGTTGTATCTTGGTGACAGATGGAAAACAGAGAAAGACCCAGGCCAAAACGTCAACTGATGCTAAACTATAACCATAATTCCGCCCACAGTGATCTACTTCAACCAGCCATGCCTCACTTCTTAAAGGTTCCACATCTTCTCCAACCCCCACTGCCTGAACAAAGTGCCACCAGCTGGGGATGAAGTGCTCAAAGATGCTTTAAAAAAAAAATCCATCCACAGACATGGTTTGGATGTAAAACGTCCCCAAGGGTTTATATGTCGGAATACTCAGTCCCCAGTTGGTGGCACTGTTTTGGAAGGTTGTGGAATCTTTGAGGGGTGGAACCTGGCTGGAGGAAGTGGGTCAAATAGGCAGTGAACCTTGAGGTTTATAGCCCAGCCGACTTCCTGTCACTCTTGACTTCTTGATTCACCAAGATGGGATCTAGTAGCCTTCCCTTCTGGCTGACACAGCCAAGAGCTGCTACGTCCCCCAAACCATCCCCACCTGGATGGACTCTACTCTCAGACCATGAGCCAGAACAAATCTTTCCTCTCTTAAATTGCTTCTTTCAGACGTTGGGTCATAGCAACAGGGAAAGCACACCAATACACGGAACAAAGAAGGGAAAGAAGCCTATGACTATGTCATGAGTTATACACATTGTCCTGTTAAAACTCAATGCCTAGGTATTATTTCTTTTAAAGTGAAAGCTAGAACCTGTGAGAAACTGAAGGGAACTTCCTTTTCCTCATAACAGTTAGCTGCTAATACCATGATGAAACAGTCATTGTAATGAGTTTGAGGACAGACTGAGCTGCATAATGAATTCTCGGCTAGCCTGGGTTGCAGAATGAGAGGCTGTCCAAAAAGAAAAAGGAGAAGACAAGAATGCCTACTATCCTGGGGGAGGCAATCAACAGCTTTTAAATTTGGCCAAATAATCCACTCTGTGAGGTGGAGCCCTTAACTGGAACTGGGGACTTAGGGTGATATGCACTGGGAGCCAGACTCTTGGGCCCCCAATGAGAGATGCACTATGCGAACGATTGATGGAGAAGCTACTAAAAGTAGAATATAGCTAATTCAGAAATGTGAATCTCAGTTAACCTATACTGATCTCACTCTCTGATGGAGATTCTGTATCTTTCAGAATGCTGAGAGAGAGTGGAGGCTCATCCAACCCTACCAACGAACCGCAGGCCGATAGTTGACATCCTGGCAAGAGATGAGCCACCCCAGACATACGGTGAAGGATCCATATGGAACCCTGCAGAGAACGATGGGATGAACAAGGGACCCATAGTCACAGCCAATCAGTCAACACAGGATAAGCCAGTGAGACAGACACCAATGCTTTTTGACACAACCTAAAGCAGAATTACAGAGATCCCTAAGTCCTCAACAGTAAAGCAGCCTTAATACTCACCCACCACGACTCAGGGAACTGAGCGGAAGAGGGGGCGGAAAGATTGTGAGAGCTGTGGTGGGGGAGACTATCCAGAGGCATGGCACCCCTCAGTAACAACACACTTGGGCCAGGAGAACCGGGCTGAGTACTAGGCTATCCATGGTCCCCTGCACAATGACTGATCCAGACGGCCCACAGAGGAGGATATCCAGCTGATCGGGGATGGGGAAGAGGGACATTGGGGACCGGGGGATAACAACTCATTGTTTGCTCATTAAATATTGTAACTCATTATGGACAATAAAAAAAAAAGGAAAAAAGAATGCCTACTATCAACATTTTTTTTCTCTTTCTCCTCCTTTTCCTTCTGGTGTGTGTGTGTGTGTGTGTGTTTTATGTGTGGTTTGTGTATGTACATGGTGTATGCATGTGTGTGTACAGATATGTTGCCACATGTACATATGTGCAGAGGCCAGAAAAAGAAATCATGTGTCCTCTATCGCTCTTCTGCCGATTTCCCCAAGACAGAGTCTGTCACTGGATCTGGAGCTCACTGATTTTTGGTTAGACTGGCTGACTGGTGAAGTCCAGCAACCCTCTTGTTTCTGCCCTCCTAAGTGATAGGGTTTCAGGCATGCGTGGACATTCCCAGATTTTTACATGGGTGCTGGTGATCAAGCTCAGGTTTCCATGCTTGTGCAACAGGTGCTTTTACTTGCTGAACCATCTCCCCAACCCTGCAATTTTCTTCATTAATATTGGCAGAAGTTGGGTTAGAGAGACTGCTCAGTGGTTAAGGCGCTTGCCTGCAAAGCCTAACGACCCAGGTTCTATTCCCCAGTACCCACCTAAAGCCAGATGCGCAAAGGGGCACATGCATCTGGAGTTCGTTTGCAGTGACTGGAGGCCCTGGCGTGCCCATTCTCTCTGTGTGTCTCTTCTCTCTCTACCTCTCTCTACTTACGAATAAATAAATAAATAATTTTAAAGAAAAGAAGATAATACAGAAAATTAGTGCTGACAAAGGGTCACTGCTGTGATAAACCTGACCGTGCGGTTCTTAGGCCTTTGGAATTAATTAGCAGGAAGAATGTGGAAGAGTCTGGAACTTTGGGCTAGAAAAGTCCTTGAATATTGTGAGCAGAGTTTAATGAACCATTCCTGAAATCTTGAATGATGCTGAACTTAAAAATAGCGGACTAATTTGTTTGGTGAAAGAAATCTCAAGGCAGAATAGACTTCAGACTGGTGCTGAGAAAGCAGATCATCTGTGACTGAAGTCCAATTCTAAACAATATGTTAGAAATGGATCTAGAGTCTGAGAATGACAGCATAATCCCAAATCTATTGGCAAGGCAACGATGACTCCTTCAGGAGGGTGCATAGATTTTTTTGAAGCCTTTAAAAAATATTTTATTTATTTACTTGCAAGCAGAGAGATACATACGAAGAGAGAGAGATTATGGGAATGTCAGGAACTCTAACCACTGCAAATGAACTCCAGATGCATGCGCCACTTTGTGCATCTGGCTTATTTGGGTTCTGGGGAACAGGGAGGAGGGAAATGGGGGGTTACCATCATAGATCTTTTGTAAAGAGTTCAGGCGAGCAAGTACACCAGCAGAAAGTCTGCTGGGGTTTTTATATTGCCTTATGCAGGCAGAGTCCTGGGCATTATTCTTAGTCAGAGTTTGGGCCTCACAATCTCACATTATCAGCTAAAATATAAAAATGATGCAGTTTCTAGAGGAAACCTAAAGAAATGGAAGGTGTGGAGACCTTTCCCCAGATGCAGAGATAGAAGCTTTGCTCTCAAGGATTGTGGACGCTTCTGGACTCAAGGATGGCTGGCTCAGGAAGAGGGGCTTCCCACAGCATGGTGTCCTTCCAGAATTGAGTTTATCTTTCATTTTGACCCTTTTACAGAAAAGACAGCCCCCGATCCCCAATATTCTTCACAAATATCAGGACAGAATTTTTCATGAAGAGATGAGATTTCTAAAAAGCATAAAGAGCACTGTTGTCAAGAGTAACCTTATACTTGGTGAATCTGTATCTTTTATGTTTCTGCTACAGCAGAGACAGCAATGGAGGAGAGAAGGGGAGATGGAGGGAGAAACAGAGAGAAAAATCCAGGGCTTTGTCCCACCAGGAAGCAAGCCTTATTTGGAAACAACTGCTCTCAGGAACCTGTAGATCTCTCGTTTTATTTTTTAAATATTTTATTTATTTTCAAGCAGAGAGAGAGAGAGAGAGAGAGAGAACCAGGGCCACCACCTTGTGGGTCTGGCTTATGTGGGTCCTGGGGAATTGAACCGGGGGCCTTAGGCACTGGAGGCAAGTGCCTTAACCACTGAGCCATCTCTCCAGCCAAGATCTCTCTTTTTTTTAAAAAAAAATTTATTTATTTGAGAGAGAGAAAGAGAAAGAAGAAGACACAGAGAGAATGGGCACACCAGGGCCTCAGCCACTGCAAACAAGCTCCAGACACATGTGCCACCTTGTGCATCTGGCTTCACGTGGGTACTGGGGAATTGAATTTAGGTCCTTCTGCTTTGCAGGCAAATATCTTAACTGCTACGCCATCTCTCCAGCCCATAGATATGTTTTTATTTTCATTCAAACATATGCTGCACCCAGCTGATGCCTCAATACCCACTTCCCAGTAAACACAGGCTCTCTGAGCTTGTTCACCAGGAGCCTCCGGAGCTGGGCTGCAATGTATTTACCTTAATCTCATCTCGAATAAGGTGCCACCCTTACCCTTTCCCCCGCCCACATCCATAACCTCACTTTAACTCACCCTGAGCATCCAATGTTGAGTCATTCTTAAATTCCTGGCACAAACCAAGTTGGTCAAGAAATTTTGTTACATGTTTCAAGATGTGATTGGCTGATATTTGAATGGAAACTTGTACATTCAAAGTAAGTTGTCTTTTTCTTTACTGTGGATCTCACTCATTTGGGTGTTAAGAGTTACACCGACTTCATAAAATGTTTCAAAAACCACTTTTTAATTTGTTTGCGCACGTGTGTGTGTGTGTGTGTGTGTGTGTGTGTGTGTGTGTGTGTGTACTGTATACATGTATATAGAGGCTACAGGACAAGGTTAAGGGTCCTCCTCAGAAATACCAACCACCTCTTTTTGAGACAGGGGCTCTTATTGGCTTAGAGTTTACCAAATCAGCTAACCTGGCTGGTCAGCAAGCCCAGGGATCCTCCTGTTTGGGCCTCTCCAGAGCTGGAATTACAGATTCCACTATGTTTGGCATTGACATGAGTTCTGGGGATCAAACTCAGGTCCTTATACTTGCAAGACAGGCACCTTACTGACTGAGCCATCTCCCTAGCCCCACCAAAACAACTGATTTTTAGATTTTCTGCAACAGCTGTGTGTGGTTGAGATCTTTGTTCATTGACCTTTTGTTTGTAGGAGCCGCCTCTTATCACATCGATGCTGTAGGTGTATTCAGGTCGTCTTTTGCTCTGTGTCTTAGCTTGAGTGTCATCTTCTGAGTCCATTTGTTTATACAGTTCGGTTATATGACACATCATTTGGTGTCGGGTGCCCACAGCCCTTACATTATTGTTAAAGCTTCAGGCGTGTTTCACTTACAGCTCCTTGTCTCTGAGAGCAACATGTGTTTGTTTTTTCATTGGTCCAGTTCTGTCTTTTCAGAAATTTGTCTTTTTTTAATATATAGGAATGTGTTCTTTTTTTAAAATATTATTTATTTATTTAAAGTGGAAAGAGATAGAAGAGAGACAGACACAAGAGCACGGGAACAACAGGGCCTCTAGCTGTTTTAGATGAACTCCAGATGCATGCATCTCTTTGTGCATCTGGCTTTACATGGGTACTGGGGAAATCAAACCCAGGTCGTTGGGTTTTGCCAGCAAGTACCTTAACAGCTAAGCCGTCTCTCCAGCCCTTTTTAGTCTTTCTACAGATCTTGTAAGCACTTCTAATATTCTTTGCTTTGCATTTCATTAATTTTTATTGTGGGGCCGGAAGAGGATTTGTCCAGCCGTGCATAAGGCACTATGTTCCATACCTACCACAGCAAATAGATAAATAAATAGAAAAGATTATTAGATTTTAGCCAGGCATGGTGGTGCACACCTTTAATCCCAGCACTTGGAAGACAGAGGTAGGAGAATTACTGTGAGTTCGAGGTCAGCCTGAGACTATATAGTGAATTCCAGGTCAGCCTGGCCTAGAGTGAGACCATACCTCAAAAATAAAATGTCAGATTTGAGGTCTGGATAGTGGTACTAAGACAAAGTCTTTAGTCTAAGACTATTGTGATGGGTGTGAGAGAGAAGAAAAAGAGATGAGAGGGGGTACATATACCAGGGAGAGAGAGAACAAAAGGACCAAAGGTTGGGGGGAAGATGTAGAGGAAAAGAGGAAAGAGAAGCTGGGTGCATGCGCTAGGGGTAGGAGAGCCAGACAGTAGCCAGAAGAGGCCTGGGGTAGGTATGGGAGGAGGAGAACTGCCCTGCAAGGGAGGGGCCTTGGGTGATGTGCCCAGGGAGGGAGTAGGAAAGAGGTGGCACCCCCTCCTCTCAGAGCAGAGGTGGTTCCAGAATCCCTGACCTGGTCTAGGGATGGTCAGATGGGAGAGGGGAAGAAAGCTCTGGGACTCTTACAAAAATAAAAAAAAGTAAAAATAAATAAAAATACTGTATTCCCCTCCCCCAAAGATGTTGCATTTGAATTCAAGAGATGGCCAATTACCCACCGAGAGCAGCCTCGCCTCCCTACCACCCATACAGCTGGTTTTATGTCAATGTGATTCTATCAGCAACAAGCCTTCAAGCTCGGATGGACTCAGAAAATAGCAATGTGTTTTCTGTTTTCATTATTGTTTAGTTTGGGTTCTCCATCCTTCCTGAGATGATATATATTCATTGACGTCAGCTGTATACGTCTTTTCTTACCTCTGGTGGTTTTCTGGCACAGCGTGACAGTCTGAGCACAAGAACAATGTCCCTTCCCTGGTGCTGGAATTACAGGTGTGTATCAATCAGCACATCCAGCTTGGTAAACCTTTTAAAAACTCTTCAAAGGAATGGGGATAATGAGACCCAGGCAAGAATGGATGAAATTCCCTGTATGAGAGATGCCAGGAGTGAACCTCCATGAGGCTCTTGTCCCCACAGCCCTCAGCTCTGGGCTAAGCAAGCAGCAAGAAGAACTGTCCTCACTGGACACAGGAGTCGGATGAGGAGTGTTAAGTGAAGTTCCCAGAGGGAAGCCACACCTACGTGGAGAATTCTCCTAGGCTGATTGACTGATTAGAATGTCAGTGATCGTGGGGAGTTGGAATGTTGCAGATCCAGAGGCAAATTATCTTGGGCTATCTTAGCCATTTAAATAGTCATTGCCCACCTCTGTGTGTGACCCAACATCCTTGTGACTATTAGGTAAATCTTTTCGGAATGTAGGGACAGACCCCTAGCTTCCTCCAACCCAAAGGGTAAGAATGTCATCGGACAGCACCTGAGGTCTATAACAGAGATTTCCCCTTTGCTGTAACCCACCCACTAACGTACTTGAAAAATGTCTTGATGTATGTCTTTCTTTTGTTCTGTAACTACGAAAATTTCACGAAACCATTACCACATTGGAACTTGGAATTTGGAAGTAACCTAAATCCGCTTGCCCCAGTCATGGTCATTCAGACTTGGTTCCAAAATAAACTATGTCTCACCTCCTTTGATGTGGGAGCTGTGTTGTTTTGCATTGACAGGAGGAAGTCCCAAGTAGGAGGGAGCCACAGAGGGGATCCCCCAGATTTGCATTGCATAGAGTGTTCTCCAGGTATTGTAGCAAAATGAGCGTGAGCTCACTGCCCCCCCCCCATTCACTGTTACATCCTACTGACATTTGTCCCCCAATCTCATTGCATGAGGTGGGAGACTGTCAGGGCTCTGAAGTTCTGTGAGATAAGGAAGGTAGGCGAGACAGGCCGCAGAATACCTGGGGAGAGTATCTGAATTTCCTGAAACCTATTGAAATGTGTGAGTTGCTAGGTGCTTGTAATTTACATGTCACACACACATGTCTGTATACTACTATAAAAAGCTCTTTGTAACTGAGGTTCGGGGCCAAGAGTTCTCTAAACTTGGACCCCTTGGCCCGGGTGAAAATTAAACTCCCCTCTCCTCTTGCTGCAAAGGCTTTGTCTGTTTATTACGGGATATTTCTACAACACAGGTAACAAGGCCTGCTCCTAAGCCAGACCTGCACAGGAGGGAAGACCTGGGTACTGGGTGGAAATACCCAGGGAAAACTGGAAAAGTTAAGCAGAGCTATTACTTACTTATAAACAGGGTCTCATGTAGCCCAGGCTGGCCTCCAACTCACTATGTATTCAAGGATGACTTTGAGCTCCTGATCCTTCTGCCTCATCCAGTATTGGGATGCCAGGCATGTGCCACCATGCCTGGTTTATGTGACACTAGGGATTGAATCCAGGGCCTTGACGTGCTAGGGCAGGCACCCTACCGGCTGAGATATATGCCAGCCCATAAGGCTATAATTTTCACAAATTATTCTTTTTATTTAGTGTTTTTTTGAGATAGTCTCACTGTGTAACTGGAATTTGCTGTGCAGCCTAGATTGGCCAGACTCACGATCCTCTTGTCTCAGCCTCCTGAGTTCTGGGATTCCAGAGCCTGTACCATCACATGAAAGTGAGCAGAATTTTGAAATAATGCTCTCCGGGGAGACGAAAGAGCCGATGGGGCTTGAATCTCACCAAAGCAGAGGTATTGGACTGTCATGGTTTGATCCAGGTGTCCCCCACAAACAATTGAATGTGTTCTGATAGATCGATCCTCAGTTGATGGCAGTTTGGGTTTTACAACCTCGATGAAGCTGTGTTGTTGGGGGCGGGCTTATGGGGTTATAAGCCAGCTTCCCCTTGCCAGTATTTGGCACACCTTCCTGCTGCTGTTTGCAGTGCTGTGGCAGAGGTGATGTCCAGCCCTCTGCTCATGCCATCGTTTTCCCTGCCAGGATGGAGTCTCCCCTCGAGTCCGTAAGCCAAATAAACCCATTCCTCTACAAGCCGCCTTTGCTTGGGTTCTATCTGTGCAGCAACAATAAAGCTGACTGCAACATGGACCAATACCTTGGCATTCCTCGAGCCCCAGAAGGGCCTTCAATCAGGAGCACTGATGATATCTAGTCTAGATACCCCTGGAGCTGATGAAGAGGTTGAATTTAACAACTGAAAAGCTCTCAAATGAGAACCAGTCCAGTGGTTTTCTGGAGGCTTCTACAAACCTTCTGGAAAGAGTAATTCGATACACTCTCTCCCAGGAAGCAGGTAAGCTTATCCTCTGCAACCACATGGGCTGGATACCAAAACCAGGTGAGGATGGTGTGAATACTCAATCTCAACAACTTCCCCACTTCTGGACTCATAATTTCACAGAAATTAGAACTTCATCTTCAAGCAGGCATGCTGGCATATGCCTACAAGCACTTAGGAGGTAGAGGCAGGAGAACCAGAAGTTCAAAGCCATCCTTGGCTACGTAGTGAGCTTGAGGCCAGCCTGGGCTACATGAGACCCTATTCAAAACAACAAGCAAAGAAAAATGAAACAGAAAAGGAAAGATGGCTCGCCAACATCTGGAAAGAGAGAGGATGTTAGGGGGACCACACTGTGTAGACCTGTGATATTTCTGCTCACTCTGACCCCCTGAGACCTCTGCAGGAGCCGGTGATGTGCCATTTGGCATAGTCACAATTTAATTCAAAGGTGCAGCATGACTGCTCTGACCTTCCAGCTGCTTCTTAACAGCAGAAGATGAAATTCCCCCATGAGAGATGTGACATCCTTATCTCCAAAGGCCCAGCGGATTCTGCAGACCTTGTTAACTCTTATCTCTTATGAGCGTTATACAATTCAGTTCCTGAATGATGACTTCCAATTGCTTATTTGGGTATTCGATTCCTTGTGTGTTTGGGTGGGGGAGGGCTCCAGGGTGCCATAAAACTTGTATTGAATAAAGCGCCATGCTTCCTATCCATCCATACCAAGTTAATGCTGGAGCCAGCCTGGACACAGAGGGTGGAAATGGGCTTTGCTGTCCCCTCTGCTTCCTTCCTGGTGACTTTGAGAGCAATGTCAGAAGGGAAAGTGCCTGCCCACAGAGCTGCAGGCAGACTGCCCAGGAGGGTAGACATCACTTCCAGAGCCAGTGCTGGGAGGTGTGAGAGCAGCTCTTTAAGAAAGGGGGTGGGGGAGAATAATTAATGCATAAGAGGGAATGACATCATGGATTCAATGGCTTTATCTAAGAACCTAGGATACTGAGTATATTGTTGTGTTAATATATGTAATTTTAAGCCAATAAAAATGTTAAAAAAAAAAGGAGGGGCTGGAGAGATGACTCAGAGGTTAAGGCACTTGCCTCTAGTGCCTAAGGCCCAGGTTCAATTCCCCAGGACCCACATAAGCCAGACCCACAAGGTGGTGGCCCTGGTGCGCTCTCTCTCTCTCTCTCTCTCTCTCTCTCTCTCTCTCTCTCTCTCTCTCTCTC
>PVHP010047900.1:0-12722 GCA_004024765.1 Zapus hudsonius | reverse complement strand
GGTGATTGCTGAGGTGAATCTGACCATGTGGATTTTGGTCTTCCAGAACTCGTGTGCTGGAGGAATGGACATGGACTTGGTACTTGCAACTGAAGATGCCTTCCAGAGTGGTAAGCCAAGTTTTATAGACTGTTCTGGTGAGAATTTGGAAATTGCTCAGTGCAGAGAGAATTGAATTTGGAGGCTTGGCTTATAAACTTTCTAAGGGGAAGGAAAGACTACAGAAAACTTTAATGGAACTGTGTACCTGGGCCAAGGGGTAGATGCATCCTACTGCCCATGCCCAAAGAGTTTGACCAAGGTTAAATTTAAGTAATGGATTGTTGTGCTTGGCTATGGCTATAGAACTGAGAATTTAAGATTAAAAGTTGGAACAACCACAAAGCAAGTTTAACTTACTGGCACAGAGACTGGCTTTTGATTATGGCCCAACCACTTTACATTAAAACAATGGAAAGATGACCGAGGTGTTTCTACCCAGAAAGGACTGAATGATGGACTATACAACTCTTTTAAAAGGAAATAACTAAAAGGAAGGAATCTGCTCATCAAGTCCGCATTTATTTTGTCCCTGAATTAACAACATGGCTGTGTCCTGCATACCTGATATTGCCTTTAGAAGCTTGAGGAATGCATGCATGGAGTGGGTCATGAAGTGCACACGGTTCCAGAAGCCACTGCTGAGATGCAGTATTTGGAACAGGGTGTGAAGTCCCTGATTGGCCAGTGAAGCCACTGTAAGGTGGACTGTGGTTTAGACATTTTGGACATACCAGGACTTTGCAAGGGCTACCATGGAGCGATGTTGGCTTGGGATGGAAGTTTTCCCAGCTACTTGGCTAAATTGGAGGGATAAAATTGGAAAATCCAGAGACTGTCAGTCACTGGTTGTGCTATAGGATTTGAACTGCAGATGTGAGATGTTTGCTGATATTTGTTGAGTTTTCATTGGTCCAGTCTTTCCTTGTGATGCCTCATAGCAGTTGGAAATGTTTACTCTGTGCCATATGTTAAAAGTTTGTAACTTGTTTGATTTTACAGAATTTAAAGCTAAAAAACAATCTTAAATCTAAGATAAGACTTGAGGCTTTGGAACAGTCTTAAAGTTGGTAAAGACCTTTAAAGTTAGACTGGACATAATATAGATGGTAATAGGGGGCCAGGGGTGGAGTGTGATAGTTTGACTGAATGTCCCCTAGTAGATTCAAAAGTCTACTAAAGATTTGTCTCCAGTCTCCTGGCTGGAGGAGGTGTCACCTTGGCCTGGCCTCCTAAGGTATTTCTGAGATAAATGTAAAATTCCAGCAATACATATGCAAAGAGCAGTCCAAGCTCAAGTCTGTAGCTCCTACTATTTGGTAGTTAGATTGTGCTTTCTTGAGTTGTTGGTACTGGGTCTCTCTCTCTCTCTCTCTCTCTCTCTCTCTCTCTCTCTCTCTCTCTCTCTCTCTCTCTCTCTCTCTCTCTCCTTGGATCTGTGAAAGGGGGCCACCCTCTTTTGCCATTCTAAAACTTCGCCTGGATCTGTTACTTTAATAAATACTTTCTTCCCAAAACTGTGCCTGGTGTGGAGGTTCATTCCAGCGGTGTGTGGCTGACTGCAACACCAACTGAGAGGTGGAGGAGGTGTGTTGTTGGGGGTGGGCTTAGGGGTGATATAACCAGCTCACCCTTGCCAGAGCTCAGCTCACTCTCCTGCTGCTGTTGTCCACCTGCTGTGTCAGAGGTGATGTCCAGCCTCTGTTCATGCCATGCTGTCCCCTGCCATCATGAAGCTTTCTCTTGAGACTGTAAGCCAAATGAACAATTCTCCACCCATCAGCTGCTTCTGGTCAGGAGATTCGTCCCAGCAAGGAGAGGGTAACTGCAACACTTCTCCATCCAAAAGTGACACTAGCATTAATATATGGGACCTATAAAGACTTCTGAACTCTTCTGGGTGGTTCTGGTGGTCAGCAGGACAGAGTAGCACTGAGTAGACAAGCTCTCGTGTGACACAACTACTTCCATTGGTAGATTGCTTGTCTATCATGTAGCTCAGTTGGTAGAGTTCTTGCCTAGCATACACAAGGTCTTGGGTTTGATTCCCGGGGCCACTGGATATGGTAGCACTTGGGAGGTGGAAGCAGGAAAACCAGATGTTCAAGGTTACCCTCCAATACATAGTGATGTTACTGAGTTACTGTTGTTTTCTATCTCTGGTTGAGTTTGTTGTTTGACAATGGCAGAGAATGAAAAACTGGACAGTAGAAGGGCAGGCTAAGCAAGAATTTATTCAAAAGCAGAAGTAAGTTAACAGATGCCAAGCCTAACCACCTGGGTTCGATTCCCCAGTACCCACATAAAGCCAGATGCACAAAAATGGCACATGCATCTGGAGTTCATTTGCAATAACTAGAGGCCTGGGCACATCCATTCTCTCTCTCCTTGTAAATAAATAAAAAATATTTTTATTTTAAAAATAGCTTATGGGAGGAAAGGGATTATTCCAGGCTTACAGTTTTCAGAGAGAGCTCCATCATGGTGAAGGAAGCTGGCTCACTCCATCACACATCCACAGCAGAGAGACAACCATGAACAGCCAGCACAGCAAGCAGGAGCTGCCTCTGAACACTTTAGGGCTGGACTCAAGCTCCGCCCCCTCCAGTGACACTCCTCCTCCAGCAAGGCTCTGCCTGCTGGAGACTGCTAGGAAGCTTAATCAAAGGTACCTGAGCCTATGGGCCATTTATATTCAAAGCACCATGAGTGCCCAAAGGAGTTGCCAAATAGAATTTAGGACTAGAGTTTTTAATATCTTGAGAACTATCCTGATTGGTCCTGCCTGTATGTAATTTAGACATCAGTTTAGATGAGCCTCATTGGTTAATTTGAATGTAGATGGGGCATCCTGATTGGCTGATGGTTTAGGTGGAAGACCACCAAAAAGAAAAAGCCTGTCAAAGGACTCAAGGAGGAGGAGGAACCAGGAAGTCAAACCAGGACAAAGGCTGATGACTAGCCAACATCTTGATGAGTCAGAACCTTTTTTGGCTTTAGCTCCTGAATTCTTGCTCATTCCTTGGGCTTCTCACAAACTTTGCAGACTTCATTATGAAACTTGTGTGTTCACAGCATTGAGTACTGTTTTGTTTATTTGTTTGTTTGTTTTTCCAAGGCAAGGGTCTCACTCTAGCCCAGGCTGACCTGAAACACACTATGTAGACTCAGGGTGGCCTCCAACTCAGTGATCCTCCTACCTCTGCCTCCCTCCCCAGTGCTGGGATTAAAGGTGTGTGCCACCAGGCTTGGTTTTTCTGGTCATATAATTGAGCCTGAGACTCTCGATAATTGCCTACCAAAAAGCGATCACCTTATATCTAATTCCTATCAGTGAGTTAGAGGTCAGCTTGAGATACAAGAGACCTTTCAAAAATAAATAAATAAAATGAAATTTAAAAGAAAAAGAAAGGAAGTGGAGCTGAATAGATGGTTCAGCTGTTCAGGCACTTGCCTGCCTAAATTAAACTACCAGAGTTCAATTCCCCAGTATCTATGTAAAATCTGATGCACAAAGAGGCATATGCATCTGGAGTTTGCAGCAGCTGGAGGCCCTGTGTTGCCCATTCTCTCTCTCTCTCTCTCTCTCTCTCTCTCTCTCTCTCTCTCTCTCTCTCTCTCTCTCTCTCTCCCTGCTTACAAATAAATAAAAATATTTTTAAAAAAGAAAGGAAGAGCTAGCCTTCTCCATCTGCTTTCTCTCTGCAGTCTACCATTCTATCCCAAGAGAGAAAGAAATCCCAGAAGAAAAACTAGAAGTTCACAAGATTTTCTTGCAAAAGAAATTTTTATTTTTCCTTTTAGACTATCTCTTGCAAAGACTCCTCACTCACAGCACCTTACTGGTCACCTGAGAGGTTAAACAATAACCTCCACACACCACCTCCAGGGAATCTGATCAAATTGTTTGGGCTATACCCTGGGATCTTTGGTTCTGTTCTCCCCTGGTGATTCTGGGATACAGTTAGACTGGCTTCCAGAATGCACCTGCACCTCCATTTCCACGAGTCATCTAGGGATCTTGTTAAAATGCACATTGTGAGTCTGAAAGTCTGGGCAAGTCCCAGGGTCTTTAGCCTGCTGGGAACACCACTGAAGAATATACTGTGTGGGGATTTGAGGGTTCATTTTCTCTGCTGATTAAAGAATAAAAGTGCAGGAAATTGCTCAAAAGAATAAAGTTCATTTCAAAGTAAAATGTAAAGAAAGTAGAGAGAACACGGACACCTCAGGGAGGAAGAGATTCCAGAGCTGGAAAATCCCTTGGGTGAGAGATGAACTTTCATCAACGAGGTGAGCCCACCCATCCAGAGTCGATGCTTAGCACTTGTTGGTCCCATGATGCACCCAGCATTGTGCAGGTCCCAGAAAGACCCAGAAAGACACCAAGAGAAATTCACTGAGGCCAGGAAGAAGTAGGATGTGACTCACTCTCTTTGCCATCTAAGGGTACTCTAGAATATATCCACCCACCAATGGCTCTATTTTCTCTGTCTGTCTGCCTGGCTCCAACCGCGTCTCAGAGTCCGAGTGTGGATGGATAATGCATTGTGCATTTGCAACTTTCTAGCCGATCCGTGTCACCTTCCTCAGCCTTTTCCTCACCTACAAAGCAGTGATCATGACATGTACAGAGAACCATTTCCATACCCAGTGTTCAGCAAAAGCTATTGGTAGATGTGGGCAGCATGGGTAGATGACATGGATAGATCAATGTCATCAATAGCACTTATCCAATGATGCTTACGTCATTTCCAGGAAGCCTGATTGGCCCCGGAGCTGATCCTTGCTTGAACCAGCAGCTCAGGGCATTTTGATAAGTATTCTGAGTCAATGCACCCTATTGCTCCTCTGGTGTCACACTCTTTGCTTAGCAAAGCAGAATCTGAGGTTATCCATGACCTGAGCTGTCTCTTCACGTCTCATCCTCATTACCTCTGATCAGTATCCCACCCACTGCACTGCTCACCAGAGGAACTCGGGATTAATGGCCTTTATGCAGTCATAAATCAAAGCCAGCATCATGTGTTTCTGTGACTGCTTTGAAATGAAACTCTTCATTTCTTCCTCCTCTGCATCGTTCGAGCTCACGTCAGAATCTAGGCAAGTTCTCAAACGCCTTAACTTCAGTGCTAAGAACACACACCCTCAACAACTTGAGGGAAGAAACAAAGAAACTATGAACTGCAAGTTCAGATCCTGGGAAATCTATACATCACAACTGTAATCTATATTCTGAAAAAAGCATCGGAAGCTCTGCATGGTGGCACATGCTTTTGATCTCAGCACTCTGGAGGCAGAGGCAGGAGGATGGACATGAGTTTGAGACCACCCAGAGATTACCTAGTCAATTTAAGGTCAGAGTGAGACCCTACCTCAGAAAAACAAGTATCTGGTTTTCACATTAAGAAAGGTTTTAGGGGCTAAGGGAGATGGTGCAGCCTTTAAAGGTGCTTGCTTGCAAAGTTCAATGACTTGGGTTTGATTCCCCAGTACTTACGTAAAGCCAGATGCACAAAGTTGCACATGTGTCTGGAGTATGTTAAAAAAAACAGGTTTTAAAAAATTATTTATTTACAAGCAAAGAGAGAGAGAGAGAGAGAGAGAGAGAGAGAGAGAGAGTCTGTGTGTGTCTGTGTGTGCATACCAGGGCCCCTTGCCACTGCAAAGAAACTCCAGATGCATGTGCCACTTTGTGCATCTGGCTTTACATGATTACTGGGGAATGAAACAGGGGTCTTCAGGCCCTATAAGCATGGATCTTTATTCACTGAGCCATCTCTCCAGCTTTCCCCTCAAAAGGTTTTAAATTTGCATTTTTGTATATGTGTGGGTATGCATGCACGTGTGTATTTGCATGTTCTTATGCACAAGGGTGTATTTGTATGTTTGTGCAGGTATCTGCGTAATAGGAGGGGAAATGATGACATCAGAATAGAAGAGAGACTAGCTGGAAAGAAGAAGGGATTCAGTGGAGGGGATTTGAGAGGAGAAAAGGGAGTGCATTGGGAGAGGATTATGATCCTGGGATATTGCCTCTATGTACAGATATTGTAAATAAAATTTTTCTTTAAAAAAGGCCATCCTGGGGCTGGAGTGATGGCTCAATGGTTAAAGAACTTGCTTGCAAAGCCTGAGTGCCCAGGTTCAATTCCCTAGTACCCACATAAAGCCAGATGCACAAAGTGGTGCATGCACCTGGAGTTCATTTGTAGTGGCTAGAGGCCCTGGTGTGCCCATTCCTTCTCTCTCTCTCTCTCTCTCTCTCTCTCTCTCTCTCTCTCTCTCTCTCTCTCTCTGCAAATAAATAAATTTTAAAATGTCAGCCTGACCTACATAAGACTCTGTCTCAAAAGCAAAAACAGAACAAATAAAAAAAATGCTCGTCACAGCCTCCTGATGTGTCACAAATGTGCTGTATACTGTGTGTAGTGGTTTGAATGTTTATCCCCCATAGACTCAGGTGTTTTTGATTAAGCTTCCTACTTAAGTGTCCAGCAGTTTGCTGGAAGAGGTGTGTTACTAGGCACTGGATCTTGAGTCCAGCCCTACTGGATGTGAAGAAAGTCAGCTTGAGCTCTGGCTGTTTGTATTTTCAGGTGTATGCAGTTCTCTGTGCTATGATTGTGTGATGAAGTGAGCCATCTTCCTCCACCATGATGAAGGTTTCCCTAGACTCTGTTGTTGTGGTCCAAGGCCGAGCACTCCTCAAAGAACAGAAGACACACATGATAATGCAAGTCACACAGTGAGGTTTATTTCCAGCATGCTGGAGGTGTGTGTCCTGGCTCAAAAAGTTGAACCTCTGACCAAGGACCCCCCTCTGCCTTCTTTACTAGGTTTTTATATGTTTGAATTTACAAGCATGGATACTTCGCAGTTATCTATTATCTTTATGACACACAGGTGGCTGTTTGAGGTTACAAGCATGGACACTTCACAGTTATCTACTATCTTTATGGCACACAGGTGGCTCATAACCTTTTAACTCACATCCTGGCCACATCTAGGTGGTCACTCTAATCTCATGGCAAACATCTGGTTGTCTATTTACAGACATTCCTTTAAACTCAGACCTTCTTTACCAGTGATGATTTTTTTTCTTCTAGAAGGGAATAGGGGGCTTTTCATCCATCTGTTCTTTTGATCTGTCAAAGCTAATTATGATGGTGAGTTGCCTGTCCCCAACACTGTAAGCCTGAAAAAATCCTTTCCTCCCACAAGCTGCTTCTGGTCCAATGTTTGTCTCAGCAAGAAGAAGGTAACTGCAACACCTTGCTTGTCAATATCCTGAATGTTAACATTTCACAGGGGAAGAAACTGATTAACACCATTTTATTTTCAATAGTCCTCTCCAACATGAATTACTTTTAACATTGTCTGTTTCTTCCCATGTCTTTCCTATTCAAGCATTTCTTATTAAGTTTCAAATTCTCATTGTCTTTTGAGGGACCAAATAAACTGAAAGACTTTTGCTTTGTTGCCCTGTAAAGATGTCTTTATGCTAAATAAACTGAATGAAAATGTGTTTTTAAAAAATATTTTTAAAATATAATAAAATAAATAAATACACCTTATGCTACATAAAAGCCTTATGCTAGATAAAGTGAACAAAAATATGTTTTTAAAAAAAATTAAATATTTTTATTTATCTATTTGCAAGAAGAGAAAAGAGAGATAAAGAGAATAGGTGTGCCAGGGACTCCAGCCGCTGAAAATGAACTCCAGATGCATGCACTACGTTGTGCATCTATTTATTTCAGAGAGAGAGAGAGAAAGAAAGAGAGAGAGAAAATGGGGTACACCAGGGCATCCTGCAGCTTCAAATGGAACTCCAAATGCATGCACCACTCTGTGCATCTGGCTTTACCTGTGTACCAGGGAATCAAAACTGGACCATCAGGCTTAGAAAGCAGGTACCTTAACCACTGAGCCATCTCCCCAGCACAGATATATGTTTTCAATTCAAATAAAAGAAGGAAATACATACAGCCTCTCCATCAGTATATTGAAGGACAACTGTCAGTTGACTTAATAATGCCAAAGTACTGACTGTCTACTACTTTAGAATACTATGGTGAACCTAAAGGTTAAAAAAAAAATAAGTTTCTGGCCCAAGTGTGACAGTTTTAGGCAAGTTCACAGATTCCAGGCCTGACTCCCCCCTCCCCTTGAGTGGGAGGTGTCTCTAGCTAGAGTTCAAACCTAGGTGCTAAAACTGATTGGTCAGGTATGGACCAGCCAGCTGTCTCTCTGGCTTACCTGGTGAGGGTCTTAAAAAGTCACTGGAACAAAGTCCAGCCTCTTCTTCCCTCCAGATGCCTTCCTAGGAGAAGGACTTCTAAATTTCCAGGCCTTAGGAAGCTAAGGCTTTCCCTCGCTCCGGCTGAATCCCCAGCTCTGCAGTTCCATAAGGACTGGAACCCTGAGAAGGGAAGGAAACATCTACATATATGAGCACCTTCTATATGTGCACAGTGAGAAAGAAGCTTCTCACACCCTTCTCAGCCCAGCAGGGACTTGGCTCAAAGAGTTCTCATTGTGTTATAACCACTTGCTGCTGGCCTGTTCTCTCAGGAGGGCTAGGAAACCTTATCTCTGTATCTCTATTGTCTGATCAGGGCCTGGAACACAATGGATGTTTGATGAATGAGGAAGTGAAGGAGGAAGAAGAAAGAGGCTAAATTAGGAATGAGGGCAATTGAAGAGTAAGAAACAGAGTTGGGAGCCTGAGGAAGGAGGTGAAATTCAACTTAGTGGCTGGAGAGAAGGCACTTGCCTGCAAAGCCTAATGACCCCGGTTCAATTCCTCTTCCTCTCTCTCCTTCTCTCTCTCTCTCCCTCTCTCTCTCTCTCTCTCTCTCTCTCTCTCTCTCTCTCTCTCTTTCTCTCTCTCCTCTTTCTCTCTGCTTGCAAATAAAGAAAGAAAGGTATTTTTTAATTACACTGAGTAAAGTAGAAGACACAGAGAGGGAGTCCAGGGGGCCTATGCAGTTTCACAAAATTAGCATCCAAGGTGTTTCAGGGTGAGCTGGGGGTTAGAATTTAGATAACGCCCAGCAAAAATTCCAACGCACCCCAAAATTTAAGGAGTACCCGAGTTCTTGTCTACAAAGTTAAAGAATTAAAATCATAGACAACAAGATAGAGGGAGACTTTATTATTTAAGGGAACATGGGGAGTTACAGAGTTCTCTAGCCACCAGTGTGCGGAGAAAATGTGGAGAGTTTAATAGAACTTATGCTGTTTTAGCTAAACAAGCAGAAAGTGGAAAGATCATGAGAAGAGTCAGGTGGAAGAGAAATCCAGCCCCTCACCGCAGGCTGTGGTGGGGGCTGGGGAGACTTTACCAGTCCCTAGAGTGTCAGAGATCC
The DNA here is from genome assembly GCA_004024765.1 of Zapus hudsonius. NCBI lineage: Eukaryota > Metazoa > Chordata > Mammalia > Rodentia > Dipodidae > Zapus > Zapus hudsonius. The sequence goes on along the minus strand of PVHP010047900.1, from coordinate 3,309 downwards.
TTCTTCTAGGTCATGTGGGTGAAAAGAAGAAAGAAAAAAAATAAGAAAGAAAGGAAAAGAAAATAAAAAGAAATGGGTATGGTGGTCCACGCCTTTATTCCCAGCACTAGGGAGGCAGAGGTAGGAAGACTGCCAAGAGTTCAAGGCCACCCTGAGACTACATAGTGACATAGTGAATTCCACATCAGCCTGGGCTAGAGTGAGACCTTACCTCAAAGAAACAAAAAGAAAAAGTAACAAGACTCTGGTCATGGTAACTGAGGCTTTTAATACCTGTACTATAGAGGCTGAGGTAGTGTGAGTTTGCAGCCAGTTTGGGCAAGATTGGGATTGCCTCAAAATAAAAGCAGAAAAAAGAACAGTAAAAACTGTGCCAAGTGCCCAGGCGTAGTACCAAGTGCAGCAGGATTATTCTGAGGAATCATTTATGTGTTTTCAGCTCTTACCAAGCCCAGGGGTGAAGCCCAGAGGGTGCTCATCTGTGCAGAGTTGGGGGTGAAACCCAGCGTCTCCTCCATGACAAGCAAGTGCTTTACCACTGAGCCACACCCATCCGATGGGTGCATCGGAGAAATTGTAGAAGAGAGATGAAGAAGTGTATTCCAGGAGTGGGGAGTAGCTCCATAATGGCACATATATTTAACATGCATGCGGCCATGTTTAATCCCTAACCCCCTAAACAAACACATAATGAACAAAAGAGCAAATGCACTCTGGATTGGGACCAATAGAGTGAGCTGGCCAAAGGCCTGGGGACAAAATCCTCCATCCCCTTTTTAAAAAATACATATTTATTTCTAAGTTATTTATTTATTTATTTATTAGAGAGAGAGAGAGAGAGAGAGAGAGAGAGAGAGAGAGAGAGAGAGACTGGGAATGGGCTTGACTTGACAGGGCCTCATGTCACTGCAAACTAACTCCAAATGTATGCGCTACTTTGTGCATCTGTCCTTACTTGAAAGGTTCTGGGTAATCAAACCTTGACCATAGAGTTTTGCAAGCAAGTGCCCTGAACCACTGAGCCATCTCTCCAGTCCCCTATTTATTCAAGAGAGAGAGGAGGTGCAAATGTACTCCTGATGCATGTTGTCATTTGTTCAGTGGAATCAGACCGAGTCTAACAAGCTTTGGAAACAAGTGCCCTGAACCTCTGAGCCATCTCCCCAGCCCCCTCCCTTCTAAAAAGTATTTTTATTTATTTATCTGCAAGGAAGGAGAGGGACAGACAGAGAGAATGGGTGTGCCAGGGCCTCTTGTACTCCAAACAAACTCCAGATGCATGTACCACTTTGTGCATCTGGCTTTACATGGGTACCAGGGAATCAATCCCAGGCTGGCAGGCTTTGCAAGCAAGCACTTTAACTTCTGAGCCATCTCCCAGCTCTCTCCATCCTCAGTTATTTTTATTTATTTTTTATTTTTTGGTTTTTCGAGGTAGGGTCTCGCTCTAATCCAGACTGACCTGGAATTCACTATGTAGTCAAAGGGTGGCCTTGAACTCAAGGCGATCCTCCTACCTCTGCCTCCCGAGTGCTGGGATTAAAGGCATGCACCACCACGCCCGGCCTATCCTCATTTATTAATTCATCTAATCATTGAGCTCATTAAGGCCCCCTGTGGTCTGTATCCCAGGCTTTAGGGACCAGAACAATGAGGTATATGAACGTCCTTCCTGGGTGAGACTCAGCCCAATGGAGGAAAAAGTCCACACCCTTGTGTGACATGGTGCTTCATTAACTGTGGAGACAGTGGGTGATGATAGGCAGGGTGATCAAAGAAAATAGCTCTGGGGCTGAGTTATTAGCAGTACCCATACAATCACCAAGAGTTTGGGGAAATAACTCCAGCTAAAACAGAGGTCTCAGGATTATTGATATCTAGTGGACAGAAGCTAGGAAGTTACTGGTGTCCAGTGAACAGGACAGCCCATAGCAAAGAGTTCTCTGGCCCCAAATGTCAATGGTGCCTAGGGTAAGAAACAGAGCCAGAGATGGAGACAGCTGCCAGGTCCTTGGAATTAACTAAGTCCGATGGGTAGGGAGCCAGCAGACATGGATGGAAAATTGTTGGGGGGGGGGGAGATGGGGAGTGAAAATTGAGGCCTGAGCAAAATCTTATAAGGACTTGTTGACCATGACAATGACAACGAGAACACCTAAATTGTGATACTTTCGGACAATTAACCTGGACCCCATAGTTGCTATAATTCAAGGGTGGATGAGGTATTTACTTGAATAACTTGAAAATAAACAAGTCATTGTGTACAGGCTGCTATTCCCAGCTCTCTGCCATTCCAATAATAGAGCAAAAACCGATTTCAGTACAATTTTCTCCCTCGAATTTGAAGAGAACTTCCAAACAATCGGCCCCTTCATTCTGAGAATCAACAAAATTGCTGTGGCCAAGAGGGTCCAGAGAATGGAATCTTCTTTACCCTTGCTTAATCCGATTCTCCAGGCTTCTGTCATACATCTTCACGGCTCTCTCGCCTACCTAAATTGCTAATGTGGGGAGAAAGACACCTTCATTACTGAGAACTCAGACGTGATGGATGGGGACCCGGTGATTGATCTGCCGTCGGTGGAAAGGGAAAAGGGACAAAAAGCCATTCGTGTCAAACCCTCGGCAGAGAGAAACAACACAGGGCAGGAACGTGCCAGGTCGTGTGGTAGAGAAGAAACACGAAATAGTGTTTGGAGACATTCTCTTGTTCATGCAAGGGTATCTTTTACAAGGGTGTTTATAAGTAGTGATCACTGGATCGTGCACGGTACCAGTACCACTGGGTGCTGCTGAATTCAAGCAGGAAAGTGTATATGTCGTGGTAAGCTAAAGGAAGCCAGAGCCCTTGGTTTCGAAGAATTTGCTGTTACACATAGTATAATAGATACAGAATTAAAGAAATGCCAAGTTTCTCTCTCTACTTGAATCTTGCAAAATTTAAGAGTTCTCCATATCAAGTATATACATTATTTTTAAAGATAAACTGGTATGATGTAATCATAGGAAAGGAAATTACAGTCTTGGTTTTGAAAAAGTCCAGCAGTTGTATCAGAGATGGTGTCAGTAATATGTAACAGAGACCTTTTCCAGCAGTAGCTTAAACATAAATTTGTCCAAATTTACAGAATTTAGGAAATCTCCAGATTTGATGAATATCATCAGAAACCCTAGATTTGTTCCATATCTCTTTTTTAAAAAGATATTTTAAAAATATTTTTACTTATTTATTTGCAAGCAGAGGGAGATTGAAATGAGAGAGAGAGAGAGAGAGAGAGAGAGAGAGAGAGAGAGAGAGAGAGAGAGAGA
>PVHP010047899.1:0-12727 GCA_004024765.1 Zapus hudsonius | reverse complement strand
CATGTGCCACTTTGTTGCATCTGGTTTTGCATGAGTTGCTGGAGAATTGAACCTCGGACCAGGAGGCTTTGCAAGCAAGCACCTTTAACTCTGAACCGTTGTGGTACTCTGCTAATGAGGCATGGAGGATGTAGGGTTTTGCTGAGTCTGGCAGGCTTCTGGGACAGTCTCCTTCTGATAAGGAAGTTGAGGCAAAGTCCGAGGGCCCCTGTAAATCTTAGCAATCCTGAAAACTCCAAAGCCCCTAGGCAGGCCACAGCTGTCCCCAAGATAAGATAAGTAGATCAAAGCCTAACTTATTCCAACTGCAAATAACAAACCTAAAGGTTTCATTTCCTCTGCTAACATCACCATTCTATCCATGTATAGAGTCACGTAGCCCCCTCAATTTATCTATGTAAATTAGGATACTGGCCCCTACCAATCAAACTCATGAGATGTTCACAGATCTTGCTTCCTATGCTTCTACTTCTGACTTTTCTCTATAAAAACAACTGTTATCTACCAATAAAATGAGAACTGCCCACTGCCGCGTTCTCCCGAGAGTCTCATCTCTCGTTTGGCTCACGGCTGTTCCAAGCCACTGCTCACCCAGCTCCCATGGGTGAACGGGGAGTTGATGCGCACTGCAACCCCCTAAGTAACCCACGGACCCAGAACTGGCCCCCAACCATCTCCCCAGCCCCATTGTGACATTTCTTTTCTTTTTTTGAGGTAGGGTCTCACTCTAGCCCAGGCTGACCTGGAATTCACTGTGTAGTCTCAGGGTGGCCTTGAACTCATGGTGATCCTCCTACCTCTGCCTCCTGAGTGTTGGGATTAAAGGCGTGTGTCACCACGCCCAGCTCCAGTGTGAAATTTCTATGGAGGCCCTAGGAAGAATTATTTTACCAGAAGGTACAGTGCCTGCTTCCTATGAAGTATCTACCCCTCTCTAGTGAGTTTCTAGGAACTCCTGGACATTCATTCTAAGCTGTTTAACTTTCTCAAAGCAGCAAGGTTCAGCCCCTGGGAAGTTTCTAGCTCTCTACTTCCTCCAGCCTAATCTAACTGCCTCCTGGTGACCACCTGTCAGGCTACACTGCCCCACCCCTGCATGGACTGTGTAGATGTGGGAGATGCTGTGGACTTGTGCTTGCCTGCTCCAGTCCACGAGCTGCAACTCCTGTGTGGACTGCAGCCTAGCTCCTCCCTTCCTTCTCAGGACCAGCACTTGTGTCTTGGGGTGATGTTGCCCTGGGGTCTCATCTCCATCAGAACCAGGCCTATCCCAGGCTGGTTTTCCCTGAGATAGTAGGGAACGGAGGCTTCTAGCACCAGAGTGAAGGTCAGGCAGACTGAGTGGACATGGAGCCATGAAGCATCACCAGTATCAATAAATTTCCCCTGAGGGACAGCTAGCTGCCCGGCTATCTACCAGGCAAGAGGGTTTTGTGAAGTTCACACCATGAATGCCCAGGCACAGACCCTCCACTTCCCCAGGACTTCCTGCCAATCACTTTGGGAATAAAACCTCAGTTTAAGAGAGCTTTCAAAATACCTATGTTCTCCAGCCCAGCAGCTTTGGCTGACCACATCCAGAACCTAACACAGACCTGAGAGTGTGCTATAAAGACAGTAACTGAGCTGGGCACTCAGGAGGCAGAGGCAGGAAGATTGCCATGAGTTTGAGGCCAGCCTGAGACTACATAGTGAATTCCAGGTCAGCCTGGGTTAGAGCAAGACCATACCTTAAAAAAAACAAAACAAAAAACAACACCCAAGCAAACAAAGAGTAAATGAAGCCAGGTGGCACATGCCTATAATTGCAACATCTAGGAGGTGGAGGTAGGAGGATCAGTTCAAGCCATCTAGGGCTATGTGTTTAATAGGGTTGGAGAGATGGCTCTGTGGTTAAGGTGCTTGCATGAAAAACCTAACAATCTGGGTTTGATTATCCAGTACCTATGTAAGCCAGATGCACAAAGTGGTGAGACAGAATAGAGAAAGCTAGGCAGGTCTCAGCTAGGGACAGAGGCCCACAGGAGACCAGAAGATGCGAACACCTGATTTCTCATGACACAAGAATGAACACTCCTAACCTGGATTAGAATTTGTGCCTGACATTGATCTGCAATGCACCCTGCAGATGCAAGCCCCGCCCAGCCATGGGTGGACTCTATGATCCATCCTCCACATCAAACAACAAATCAGATCTTTCCTCGCCTACCTGAACTAAACCTTATAAAGGTGGCAGCCTGGGGGACAGGGAGCTCTGTTTTCCCAGGGGTCTTCTTCCTGGGATCCGCTCTTCTTCCTGAGGTCCTCTTGTGTGCGTCTGGTGTGGTCTGAGCCCCCCCACTCAGCCATCTGTCTTTTAATGCCTCTTTAATTCTGGTCTCTCTCTGTTCTGTCTGGTGCTCTCCAGTTTACCAGGTATGGATTTCCACTCTGGATCAGCCATGAGGGCTCTCTCCTTTACCCCACTTCCCCCCTGAAGAAAGTGTACCAAGTGTGTTCCCCTCTTTAATCTCAATCTCTCCACTCTATCTGTTTCATGATCCCTGAATTTACTATGTGCGGATTGTCACTCGGGGTCTGCTACATGGGTGCTCTAGTGCGTTTGCAGTCCCTTTGGAACCTCACCTTCTAAACCCCAGTTGGCTTTCCACGTGATCCCCAGCTCCTTTCTAATTCCACTTTCTAAACCCCAGTTGCTTTGGCTTTCCACGTGTTTGCAACCCCTTCTGAACTTCACTTTGTAAGCCTCGGTTTCTCTAGCTCTCAAGGGTTCCCCACTTCATTCTAACTTTACTCTCTAAGTTTCAATTTCTCATTAACTTCCACTTTTCTGAACTATGTTTTCCACATGAACATGCTCGTCTTCCCTGGTCCCAATTCCTTTTAAATAAACTCCACAAATTATGATTTCTCCTCAAATAAACTCAGTAATTCATAATTTGTCCTTCTTAGTTCCATCTTTATTATTCTTCATTAAAGATTAGGAAAGAACCCAAAATTTGGGATTTATAAATCTGGGGGATACCCCATGAACCCCAAAGTTCACACATCAGTGGCACATGCATCTGGAGTTCATTAGCAGTGGCTAGAGGGCTCTCTCTCTACTTGCAAATAAATAAAAAATATTTAAAAACAAACAAACAAGCAGCCAGGTGAGACAGTTCATATCTTTAGCCCCAGTACTGGGAGGCTGAGGTAGGAGGATTGTAGTGAGTTTGAGACCAGCCTGGGGCTACAGCCATGGCTAGAGTGAGACCCTTCCTCAAAAACCTGAAAAAAATGGAGAGAAAAAAAAAAAAAAACCCTAAAAGAATCCAGTAACTTAAAAACATCCAGAGAGCTGGTAAGTCATTGGCTAAAGTGTCAAGTGAGAGAGAACTCTGGCTTCTCTTTGAGGGCCTGCTCTCAATCACCAATGTTAGACTTCAGGCTGAAGCCAGACACAGAATAGAGTGTCCCCACTGTTCAGTTCAGGGAAAATGACATGTACTTTGGGGGAGAGAGGAGCCTGGACAACAGATGCCCTCATTTTGGAGCTGTGCTGTTCACCAACGGTTTTGTGCCTACCTATTTTTTTGAAGAATGAAGTCAATTTCCTGGCAGTGTCTATGGGGTCCAGCTGAAACCTGGCAGCCAGTGACGCTCTGGACTGGGGTGAGACCGAGACAACTACCAGCCGCTGCTGACCAGGCGCTGCCACCTACAAAGCAAGGAAGGGAATCCACTAGCTCCGTAGGTGTCGTGCAGATTCTCAGTGGCCACTGGCTAACCATGGTCTGTCACATGGACACACATTCGGAACCCAAAGTTCTGGGCACTGAGTGTTGAAGAATACCAACAAGTAACTTGCTGGGAGCCACTGAGAGACCTAGAGATGCAGAAACCACTGCAGGACAACTACGTGAGCAGATCAGATGAGCTACCACATGCTATAGGCTGCTGGGGTTGGTCACCACTGCTTACCTTATTAGCATCTAGAACCTTCCGCAGCTCCTCATGGCTCTGCTGGGTGATAAGTACTGTCTCTGCCGAGGTGACACAGCCACTGCATGCCAGACAGTCGTTCAGTGAGACTTTGGCCTTCTCCAGCCTCTGGGCCACTCCATCCTGCAGAGGAGTGGGATCTGGGGCAGAGTCCCTCTGTGGGACTTGGGGCTCCTATCTTCCATTCACACTGGGGTCTCAGGCTGATGTGCCATTCAGGTTCTACTCCCCCCCACATTACTACGGACTGGACTTAGAACCTTACACATGCCAGGTGAACTATACCACTGAGCTACACCCACAGCCCTGGCAATTTTTCAAAAATTAAATACTTATTAAAAATATATTTATATACTGCCAGGTATGGTGGCATACATCTTTAATCCTAGCACTCAGGAGGCAGAAGCAGGAGGATTACTGTGATTTCCAGGCCAGCCTGGAACTACAGAGTGAGTTCCAGGTCAGCCTGGGCTAGAATGAGATTCTGCCTTAAAAAAATAAAATTATACACACCCTAGATGTTCCTAGTTTGAGGCTCTTGCTTAACTAGAAGAGAGGTCCAATAGGCCCAAAATCTGAAAATATTACATTATTAGAACTGAGGGGAAGAGGCTGGAGAGATGGCTCAGTGATTAAGGTGTTTGCCCACAAAGTCTGATGACCTGGTTCAATTCCCCAGTACCCATGTAAAGCCAGATGCATAAAGTGGCCATGCATCTGGAGTTCATTTGCAGTGGCTGAAGGCCCCGGCATACCCTTTCTCTCTCTTTCTCAGTCTACTTGCAAATAAGTAAAATATTAAAAAAAAAAAAAAGAAGTGAGGGGAAAGGCAGGATCCACTGTCTCTGTAAAAGGGCTCCCTGCAGAACAAGCCTGGGCTGTGCACCCCACCCATCCTTCCAAGCTTCCCACATTCAGTGAATGTGATGAGTGAAAGAACTGGCAAGTGGAAAGTCTCAGGGTCACCACATCTGGGCCTAGATGATGCAGAAGTGTTTAGATTCCCCCCACCCCAGCAGGACTGTGTTGAAGCGTCTGGCTCCTTACTGGGTTCACTTGGAAGTAACTCCCATCATCTTCAATATGGATCTTGGCTAAGCTGCTTCCCGGCTTCTTATTCACCTTCACGGGCTTGATGCAATCCTATACCAAAAAGAAACCCCAAACCAAGTTGGGACATGGTGGTGCACACCTTTAATCCCAGCACTAGGAGGTAGGAGGATCATCGTGAGTTCAAGGCCAGCCTGGGCTAGAGTGGGACCCTGCCTCAAAAACAAAACAAAACAAAACAAAAAAACCAGGCTCTGTAAGAGGTCGGGGGTGGGTCCTAAGGATGCCTCGAGGTTGGCTAGCTGCTGGCTACAGAGTATGAGGCTGTATCCTGAGGTGGACACTCCTTCCACGAAAGCCTTGCCATCCTGTTCTGCACCAGGCAAGGGTTGTTAACATCAAAGTCACCCACTCTGTAAGTCTGGGTTAGCATGAAAGCTAGTGCTAACCACACCTGAAAGCTAGTCTGTAGGCACTCCACCAAGCCTGACCTTTATCCTAAGTGCAGCTAGTAGTGCAGCCCCACAGAGGCCAGGATATTAATGGCCACTGAAAGAAAGCCAGGGCTGAGCAAGAATGCTTCCCTTGGAAACGTTTGGAGGTCACCTCCCCATTGCCATAGAGGAAACTTCATGTCTTCCCCTCTCTTTTCTGTTTTTTTTTTTGCATGTATGTGATGTGTACAAATGCACATGTGTATGCATGTTCATATGTGTATGAGTGCATGCATATGGAGACCAAAAGTGGATGTTGTGTGTCTCCTATTGGCCTCTACTCTATCTACTGAGACAGTGTTTCCAACTGACCCAGAGCTCACCAATTCTGCTAGGCCAGCTTGTCGTAGGAATCCAACTGTCTCTGCTTCCCGAATACTGGGATAACAGGTGCCTCCCAGTGTATTCAACATTGATGTGGGAGCTGGGGGTCCAAGCTCGGGTCCTCATGCTTCTTTCACATGCTAGACTGGCTGAGCCTTTCCGGCAGCCACACCTCTCCCCTTCCTGACATCTTTCATCAGTAATTGCTTTCAGAACCATGGTGGCCTTCCAGAAGATGGCCAGCACCAGAAAAACAGCAGGAGATAGCCCCAACTCATCCAAAGTGTGTGCCCAGCCCTTCTTCTCTAGGGCACCTTGGTTATGTCTATCTCTGGGGTGGTTGGGCATGAATACCGAATCTTTTTCTGAAGGGCTGTCTGGGAAAAGGGGTCTCCTTCCTAGGGAGGGACTCAGGCTTAATTTAAGGAAAACAGTTCTAGGGAACTCCTTTAGGCAGCGAGAGACCTCTCTGACCTTCTCTGACCTCTAGCAAAGTGGAGACTGTAAGGGGCAAGTCAAGCACATCAACCAGTGTTGGCTACCGTGGTCCACGTGGCACCTGCCTCGAGATGAACAGACTGGCTCAGAGAGAGGGGCCCCGAAGGGTGGTCCCACGGATGGACAAAGGTTGTCCAGACCCAATCATGTCCTCACATCCCCAGATAGGTGACATTTATTATTAGGGGTTGTGGTAGCATGACAACCGGTCCCCACTGCTCCCCACTAGGCTGGAGTGCTGTAAAGCTGTGGACTCCTTCTGAACCCTCCCCCAGGACCCGCTCTCGGACATCTCGGAGTGGGACAGACAGCCTTCCCGGGATCGGGAAGAAAGCACGGGTCAGCGGAGGTTTCCCACCGCGCGCAGCCACACCCGCGCCCTCCTGGTGCGCGACCGCCCCTGGCCGGCCCACCTGAGACGGCCCGATGAAATCATCCAGGTCCGTCAGCTGCAGCGCCCCGCTGAAGGGAGACGCCATGGCGGCCGCACTGCCGCTGGGCGCCGCGCAAAAGTGTCGCAAAAGGACGCTCAAAGCTCCAGCTGTTCCGCCACGCTGCCGGAAAGCGCCCGGATCGGCGCATGCGCACTTCGCCCTGGGCGGCTCTCCACAGGAGCGCCCGCCCTCTGTGGCTGAGCTCTAGGAATCTGCAGCACAGACCTGGAGGCTCTCAAGTCCCAAACTCCCAAGTTTCAGCTTTTCCTGTCTTGGGCTGCGGTGTACAGGTGATATAGGCATTTGGGGCTCCTCTGCAAGTGCACAGATGTTACGAGAATTTGGGGGTATCCTCGGATTCTTGTTTCATGGATTTAAAGAATTGACCAGGGGGTAAGGTTTATAGGTTTTATTAGATCATAGATAGACCTTAATGCTCCCAAGAAAGAAAACACTTGGGTCAGATCTTGCTGAAAAGAGGTAATATTACCCTGCTACGGTGTTTCCCGCTGGGAATGGTCAAGGAAGTGAGAAGATGAGAACACTGTAGTGTTTTGTTTTGTTTTTAGAGATAGGGTCCTGATTCTGGGTAAGGCTAAACTGCCTCTCAGTCTCACCCTAGTCCAGACCTACCTGGAATTCACCATGTAGTGTCAGGCTGGCCTCGAACTCGTGACAATACTCCTACTGCTCCTCCCAGATGGGTACCACCGTGCCCAGCTTTGTTTTTGTTTTTTCAAGGTAGGGTTTCACTTTAGCCCATGCTGACTTGGCACTGAACTCTGTAGTCTCAGGTTAGCCTCGAACTCACAGCGATTCTCCTACCTCCTCTGCCTCTGAGTGCCGAGACTAAAAGTGTGTGCCACCATGCCTGGCTAGTTAGTTTTCTTAGGATGTCTTCTGTTGGGAGTATAATTCTGAAACATTTGTTTATATTGTTTTGATGGCCCTTATGTTATTTCTGTGTGACAATAAGTGCTGTGAGGTTGTTTTTATTTACTTATTTATTTTAAAAAGCAGCCTGGGAGGTGGGCAGAGGGAGGTGTGTATTAGGATGGAGGCTCCATTCCCCTAAACATCTCAATCTGGAGCTCCAATCTGGGCCTCAGAAATGAGAGGTAGTTCTGCTGAGAACAGGTTGGGCCTGATCTGGGTTATTGTGTGTAGTGTGCAGATAGATGTGTGAAATGTCAGCTTTCAGGCTGAGTCTGGCCTTGGATGACTCTATTTTATAGTAGCAGCCATGACCTGAGCTATGCTATTTGGAATATAATTGCCGAGAAAGAATGATTTTATATCTTGTTTACACAAGTAAAGACCTGCCATCTGTCAGCACAGGAGGCAAACTGATAATATATTTGCATCAATAGATAATACCTGCTATGATGGTTTATATTGATTGTCAACAGGAACTAGAGGCACCTGTGAGGTTAGCCTCTGTGCTTGTCTGTGAATGATTATCTTGATTAACTCCATTGAGGTAGGGAGCGCCACCTTCTCTGGGGGCTGCAGAAAAAGGAGAGAGCTGGCTGAGCAGCAGCATTCATTGCTCTCTACTTCTTCACTAGAAGGATGAGGAGCCAGTTATACTGACTGAAGGAACAAGCTCTCAGGGCCTAGCCAGATACTGGGGATCAAACCTGAGGCCTTGAGCATGGTAGGCAAACACTGTACCACAGCTACAGGCCCAGCCTTGAGCCTTGTCTTTGACTTCCATCTCTCAAGGAGCTCTGAGGACATCTTCTCTCCCCAGGTTCCATGGTTGGAGAACAGCAGCTCTCATTCACCACTTGGCAATTCTGCTGGCACCTGGAGGAATTCTTGCCATGAGGTGGCGCCCCAGCCCCACATATCAACAGAAGGAGCATCTAGAGGATGCGCATCAGTCCCCTTGGCCTCTGGCAGCCACTCCAGAACCTTCACTAACCTGATCTATGATCTACATCATGCAGTGGCCTCACACTAGTTCTGAGAGACTTAGCAGCCAGCCGGTCCCTCAACTGATTCAGATCACACCCACAGCCTTGAGTGTGCACCTGCACAGCTGTGTACTTGGTTTATTTTCTGGTTGTGCTGGGGATTGGACGAAGGCCTTAAGCATGCTAGGTCAGTGCTCTACCCCTGAGCTATGTCTCCAGTCTCTGCATCCATCTTAGAGTTAGTAAGCCAGAGCTTCGAGGTTTACATAGGTTCCCCAAAGTCACAGAGCTCAGGAATAGCCAGTGTGTTGTCTAAACCCAGTTCTTCTCACTGAAATCAATGGTTCCTTCCATTCCTCCTGCCTGGGACAGCTGTTGTGCAACTGCAGTTCAGGATACCAGTGCATGAGAGACCCAGTTGCACTACTGTGCTGGTATGAATACTAGAGCTATGACCCTTCTCTGGGCTTTAGGAAATAACAGAATATTGAAAGGCAGAAGCCTTTTTTTGGATCCAAGAATGTCTAACCCAGAAAGGAGCCAGAAGGGCTCCTGGACAGATGGTGGAGCTTCCAGTTGCAGAGGTCACCCAGAAAAGACCCTGAAGTTGATGACTTGGTTGCTGGGGTCAGGAACAAAAGAAACGTGAGCTTGGGCTGGAGAGATGGCTTAGCAGTTGAGGTGCTTGCCTACAAGACCTAGCAACCTGAGTTTGATTCCCCAATACGCTTAAAGCCAGATGCACAAAGTGGCACATGCATCTGGAGTTCTTCTAAAGCGGCAGGAGGCCCTGACATGCCCATTCTCTCACTCTTCTCTCTCTTTGCTTGCAAATAAGAAATATATTTGAAAAGAAAAAAACAAAAACGTGAGCTTTCTTCGTACATCCCTTTCATCTGGGTCTCTGAGAAGCAGGAAAGCTTGGTGGTGAGATCAGGGCATCCGTACTTAACCCAGCCCCAGCACTCCCCTCTGAGCTCTGCATCCTGGCCTGTGAAGTGGTGACTCTGCTGGTACTTCCTTCTCAGAGTTGCTCTTGGTAAGAAAGCAAAGCACAGAGCACAGTGTTCCACGGTTCACAGGCCACAGGCACCCTGGATGGCTGTGGAGGCATCCCAACACAAAAGCAGAAACTACCTGGTGTAGTCAGCTTTCTCAGTTGCTGCACAGAAAGAACCCAAGCAAAAGCGGCTTGTGGAGGAATGGGTTTATTTGGCTTATGGACTTGAGGGGAGACTCCATCATGGCAGGGAAAATGATGGCATGAGCAGAGGGTGGACATCACCTCCGCCACAGCACTGCAAACAGCGGCAGGAAAGTGTGCCAAATACTGGCAAGGGGAAGCTGGCTTATAACCCCCAGTAGCCTGCCCCTACCAACACAGCTCTAGCGAGGTTCTAATAACTAAGCTGTCATCAGCTGGGGATCGATCATTCAGAACACATTCATTTGTTTGTGGGAACACCTGGATCAAACCATGACAGCCCACCCCTGGCCCCCACAAACTAATAAACATACATGATATAAAATACAATGTGTTCACCTCAACTCCTAAGTCCCCATGGCTTTCAACTGAGCCATAATACCAACAACAACAAGAACAACAAAAAACCATAATGGCACAGAACATTCATACTGCAAAAGATAACCTGAGGCATGGTAAAAACAAATGGAACCAATATGACTTAAAATAAGCAGGGCAGCATCAATCTCTTAACTCCAAATTCAATAATTTTAATCAGTAACAAGTCTCTTGGAGATCTGATTCCACCCCTCCAGTTTAGCTACTCAGTCCGGGAAAACTTCCGGTACTGGCAGTTCACCTTGGCAGCCATCCATAGTCCTGGCATTTCATTGGGTCTCCATTGCAACCCACAGTTCATCTTCATTAAGATGAATCAGGCCTCCACAGAGACAATCCAACACACCTGCTTCACGTTGCTGATGGCCATTTTTAAAAAACAAAACTGTGTTGTAAATCCAATGACCCTCTCTTCCTGGATTTGTTCTACTCCATAGTACCAGGTGGCTACCAACATTTTAATCAAGCGGGGAACAAAGCATTCAGGCCCCTTCAAAAAGTCTGCATTCTTTCTGTTGTTCCAATGCAGACCACCTGGCCCAATCTCAATGGTTGTAATGGTTGCAATCTCTCAGCAGTTTCAGCCCAAAGATCTCTTTTCTTTCTGTGCCATCTCCATCTGCTCACACTAGTCCGTCTTTACGTAAAACAACCCTGCACAGGTTCCCAGGACACAGGCAGGCAGAACGTAGCAAGCCTCTCAAACAATCTGCTTCTGGCACAGTCCTGACCAAGTTCTTTCTCACCCTTGTAAGGCAAACCTCACAGTCCATAGTTCTCACTGCATTCAGGTCTTTTAACTCTGACCAGCAAGGACCATCAAGCTCTGTGTGTGTGTATGTATATGTATATATAAAAGCTGTATATATACATATACATATATTAACGTATATATGTATATGCATATGCACAAAATCAACCTAATATTCCATAGGACTTGGGAACAGCATGTTCTGAAAACAGATGGAAAAGGTGCCTTTAGATTACTGATTCTCACCTTCTGCACTACTAACATGTAGACTAGAGAGTACTTCATTGGTGCCTGGGGCAGACTGTCACGGCCATATGTGCTGAATATGAAGTCTGATACAATACTGATCATATCTCTGGAATTCTGGATGGCTTCTTGCTTGCTCATGATTTAAATGTAATACATCTGATGCTTTTTTCCTATTAGGCTGCTGCATGTTTGTCTTGGTTTGATCCAGGTGTCCTCCACAAACAAATGAATGTGTTCTGAATGATGGATCCCCAGCTGATGGCAGTTCGGAAATTAGAACCTCGTTAGAGCTGTGTGTGTGTGGGCGGGCTTATGGGGGTTATAAGCCATCTTCCCCTTGCCAGTATTTGGCACACCTTCCTGCTGCTGTTTGCAGTGCTGTGGCAGAGGTGAGGTTCAGCCCTCTGCTCATGCCATCATTTTCCCTGCCAGGATGGAGTCTCCCCTTGAGTCCGTAAGCCAAATGAACCCATTCCTCCACAAGCCACTTTTGCTTGGGTTCTTTCTGTGCAGCAACTAGAAAGCTGACTGCAACACTACTTAACATATTGCCAGATTTTGGTCTGAGGGTTTTTTTATTGTTTATTTGCAACTTGATTTCATGGTTGTCAAGTGTGAACTTTTAGATGGCAAATGTGTGTGTGCTCTCACGACACCTGTGTGACCTGAGATAGTTCTTTGTCCCATGTGGTCCAGAGACACCAAAGGGTTGATTGACACCCCTGTGAGCTGCAGCAGATGATAGGCCGAGAGTGGCCAGGCATGTCTGTAAACCCAGCCCTGAGAGAGAGGGAAGAGGCAGGAGGACCACTGGGCTCACTGGTCAGCCAGTCAAACAAACAGAAATGAATAATAAATAAGGTTCCCACTGTTCAAGAGACTCCGGCTCAAGGAAATGAGGTGGAAGAGCGATAGATGACACTGCATTTCCTCCTCCCAAGTCCACATGTCCAAATGAAAATTTTTTAAATAAAAATGACAGGTGGCCATCCCCATCCCCTTTATAGTAACTTGCCTTTGCATTTATTTTGGCTGCCTGTCTTGGATGGAAATTCCCTGAGTTGGTGCTTTCCTCCATAGTTTATGACGGTTAGAATCTCTCTTGTCTAGCTGTTTTGCCTAAGTATTAATTGACTAGCAGGTTAGTTTGAGGAGGTTAAAAAAATCAGCCAAATTCTTAAGTGCATTATACTTGAAAGGTTTCTATGACAACACACACATGGATGTTGGGGGGAAGCCATGAGAGTTCATGCTCCAGGGGGAGGACAGCTATGCTCTGCCCACTCGTGTGTTTCTGGCCTTGTGTACCCATAGGACTCCAAGGACCTCATCAGAGCCCCAAGGACCCTAAGCCAGGAGCTGGGGGAATCAGGATGAGGTCAAGGAAGCCAGGGATCCCCAGGGATGAGGGAGCCTCAGGGCTCCCCTTCCCCTGAGCAGCA
>PVHP010047898.1:0-12711 GCA_004024765.1 Zapus hudsonius | reverse complement strand
ATATAAAAATATTTCTGAGTCATAAATAACAGACAATTTGTCACCATCAGATTACAAGAGGGTGAAGTTCAGGCAGAGGTAAATGGTTCCAGATGGAAGATCAGTAACACAGTAAGGAAAAAAGATTAATGAACGGAATCACAATGTCTTACTTGATTGCTTTCAATATAATTACATATATAGGATTAAAATACATAGCCAATATATCATGTAGGAGGATTAAAATGCTTTATTGGCCTTGTATTGTCTAGGAAGAAGGTAAAAGTATCAAAATAATACTGGATTTCTATCTTCAAAAGTATAATTTGTTAAGTAACAACTAAATCAATATTAAAACATAAGTCTTATAAAATTATAAAGGGAATAAATGGAATAATAAAAAATTCTAACACTTGGGTAGGTAGAAGACTGATTTATTTCTTAGGCTAATAAAACTTTTTTCCACTTTTTAAAATTCATGTGTATGTATGTGTGTATGTTCATCCATGTGCCGGTGTGTGCACACATGCATGTGGAAGCCAGAGGACAACTTCAGGTGTTGTTCCTCAGGAACACCACCCACCTATTATTGAGAAAAAGCTTCTCATTAGTCACTGATTAGACTAGACTGGCTAGCCAGTGATTCCCAGTTATTCTTCTACGTCTGCCTCCCTAGCATTGGGATTACAACAAGCATGCACCATCACAACTGGCATTTTTACATGGATACTGGGAAATGAATCCAGATGCTCATGTCTGGGAGGCAAGCACATTACCAACTGAGCTATCTCTCCAGCCCAGTTTTTTTTGAGGGGGGGTGTTTAAAAAATAGGGTCTTGCTCTATAGCCCTTGCTGACCTGGAACTCAATACGTATCTTAGTCTGCCCTTGAATGCATGGAAATCATCTTGCCTCATCCTCCTAAGTGCTAGGATTACAACTATGAACTACCATTCCTGCCAACTAAATATTCTAACTCAAAATACTGATGGACCACATTTTGCATGAATTTCCTCAAAAGGACAAGAACACAGCTTGCCTGTAGGCAGTGTCAGGGCAATGCAGGAGTTCATGAAAGAATTAGGTGACCTATTAGGTACAAGGAGATGAGATCTCCACTGAATTATTATTGGAGGCACCCCTGCCTCAAAAGCCCCAAGTCCCACAGGAGCCACAGGCTCTGAAAATAACTCAGCAAGCACAGCTCCCAGAATCCCTGCAAATAACATGCTTAATGTAAGAATCACCGAACTCAGTCAGGCCCCAAGTCCATCATCACATCAAACATTTATCCTTCTCCTAGCACGGATGCCATTTACCAACAGGGGTGATTTTTACTACATGCAATGATGTCTTGTGATGTAGCTGATACTCATGTTACTAGGTTACCAGAGAATAGAGGCAGACATTTAACTGAGGTTAATTTGTCAAACAGTAGGAATCACGTTTTGCTTACCTTTTGCCAACTATAATAAATCTAAAAGATGGACAGAAAGAAAAAAAAAGACACACAGAAGGGTTAATTAGAAATCATTAAGCAGGGGCTAGGGATGCAGCCTGGTGGGAAGCATGCTTACTAAGCATGCATGAAGACCTGATTTGATTCCCAGCACCATATAAAACGGTTATGGTGGCACATGCATTTGGGAAGTGAAGGCAGGAGGACCAGGGGTTTGAGCCCAGCCTGGGACACATGAGACCTGTCTCAGGAAATAAAAGCACTAAGGTGATGGATGATTTTAAACACAACATGTTTTAACTACAATAAAAGTAAATAGACTGAAGCTAAGCCACTAAACAATTTGTTCAGAAGATAAAATTTGTCAAGATAGCTATGAAGCATCCAAAATAAACTATATTCTATTTATAATAAATATATTTGAGAAATGAAGATATACAGAAATTAAAAGTAAAAAATGAAAAAACATAACATGTGAACCCTTACCAAAAGAAAAGCTGGCATCGCTGTATCACGCATACAAAGCAGGCTTTAAGGCAAAAAGCAACAGGTAGGGAGGTTTCATAGACACACACGAGTGGCTCCATCACCAGGAAGCTATAACAATTCTAATTTAAAATAATCTAACAAATTCCCAAAGTATTTAAAGGCAGCAGAAGGAGAGGTAGACAAATTCTGAGTCAAAGTTAGGCTAAATAACTAACAAAGAAATTAGTAAAGATACTACAAAGTTGGACAATCTGATTAGCAAACTTGACCTAATGGGACTTGCACAGAAGACTGAAAATTATCTTTAAATATTACTATTTATTCACAAGTGTGTGTGTGTGTGTGTGTGTGAGAGAGAGAGAGAGAGAGAGAATGAATGAATGAGAATAAATGAATGAATATGGGCACACCAGGGCCTCTTGCCACTGAAAACAAACTCCAGATGTGTGTGCCACTTTGAGCATCTGGATTTATGTGGGTACTGGGGAATTGAATCCAGGATATCAAGCTTTGCAAGCAAGCACCTTTAACCACTGAGTCATCTCTCCAGCCCCTGAAAATTATCTTTAAATATAAAGAATGCATATACATACAACAGATTTAACATACTAAAATCACACAAATGCTGACCTCTAGTGAAATAAGATAAAGCTAGACATCAATAGCAAAAAGAAAAAATAAGGTAATTATGAAACCATTAATGCTTGAAAAGTAAGAAATATACTTCTATACATCTGAATGATGCTTAGGTCAAAATAATTACAAAAGGGGTTCTGGGGAGATTGCTCAGTGATTAACACTACTTGTTTGTGAAGTTTGCTGTCCTGTTAACCCTCCAGGACCCATGCAAATCCAGACACAATGTGGCACATGTGTCTGGAGTTTATTTGCAGTAGCAAGAGATCCTGGTGTGTCCATACACACACATGGACAAATAAAGAAATAAAAAATTTAAAAATAACATACAAATATGTGGGCAAAACAGCCTTAATATATAAAGCATCCTTTGAAGCAGTGTCTGCAACTTTACTAAATGGAAGCCAGAGTGATACCAGCACAAAGTGGGCAAGATTTCGTGAGACACTCGTGACCAACCAAGAAGTGGGGAGAAGCCCTTTCATCCTGCCTAGCAAAATATGTCTTTGGGTAAGGAATCTAGTGGAAATATTTTCTCTAAATTTAATCAGCATTCTGTCTCAACTTATAGATGCCGCCTCCTCTCTCATTTATAAATATCAAGACTGACTCAGTCTAAGAAATCTGAAATTTGATAAATTCAGTGCTTATAAAGTTTAAATTGCCATAGATAATAGTGATCTTACTGTCTTAAACTTTTTAATCTTCTCTTCCGATATTTTATGTGAAAAAGACCACTTGCAAAGTATACCAAATTGTACATAAATTAACTAAAAGACAATATATTTAACTATACACCTATTTAAACTGCTTTGTATTCTGTGAAATAATTAAGGAATATTCAAGTTCATTTTATAATTTACTATTTGTTTATAATACTTTGTAGTGCTATCAAAGGTATATAAGATAGAACCTAGTCTTCATATTTAAAAGATAATCTAAGTGAGAGGAGCAGACGTAATTAAAAACATGGTGGAGGGACTCAGAAAGTGAGGGAGCAGAAATTTCCACTTCTGGCAAACACACAGTACATATCAGCTTTTCTTATAAGATTATGAAAGAAAAGGTGTAAGATAAAATATAGGAGAAAGGTCCTCTTGAGTGGAAAAATACAATAGTGAGGAAAAGTCTGGCTGAGACCAGAACACTAAGATCTTAAGGAAGGAGTCCAGTCTCCAAGGCTGCATCTCTTTATTGATGATACAACCTTTAGAATTTCCTCTAAAAAGGTTCAAAGTTGGCAAATTCTCAGTTTTTCTTTTTCAGAATATTTTTATACCTTTGTTCTTGAAAAATATATTCTCTGTTTCTAAAGTGCTGGTATTATGGACAGACATTATTATATCTGACATTTTACATGGGTACTGGGGATTTGAACTCAGAACAAGTACTTTATTCACTGAACCATCTTTCCAGCTTCTCTTTTATGGCTTTTTGAGTTGACTTAACTACTTTCAGTCTTTCCTCACTGTTTTATAAAGGCACAACAAATGGATCACTTTAGTAGCATCCTGTAAATTTTGACAAGTTCTTTGTCAAACAGTTCCAAATATTTTCTATTGGAATATCCTCTTAAACCTGTGAATTATTTAGTAAAGTACTTTAAAAAAGTTTATAGGCACGTTAAAATGCTTTTATTTTAGTTGCTTTGAGGATGGGGAATGATTTATCTATTTTTTTTTCCAAAATAGTTGCGTCTCCTTTTGTGATCTAGCATGTGGTCAATTCTTGTAAAGTGTCCCATTTATACTTGAAAGGAATATATATTTCCTATTCCCTGGGTACAAGGTTCTTTTGATATATCAGACAAAAGGTTTAAATTTAGTTTTCAAAGCTTTTTGTTTTGTTTTCCTTATATGAGACACAGTCTCACCATGTAGCCTGTGCTGGCCTAGAACTTGCTGTGCAGCCCAAGCTGCCTCTTCCTCTTGAGATTACAGTGTGCTCACTCCATCACAGCTTGAGTACATTTATCAACAAAACCGTGATTCCTTCCATAGTTATTCAATAAATATCCTCCACAAGACTCAGTGTTCACTTCCTGTGCCACAAGTTTCCTTCTAAGCTGCTCACTTTTCTTCTTGCTGGATGAAGCAGGTTGAAGATGACATGAAGAGAGAAGTAGAGACAGAGAGTAGGAATCCTAATGGCATCTAGCTTTTAGTGCCAGTGTCCTTACTCCTACCTTTCTGGAAATTTAATTTCATAAGCCAACAAACTGGGCTCATTTGCTGTCACTTGAGGCCAAAGAATCTTGATGGAGAGATAGAAAGCTATTGAACAGATGTGCTCTTGTGGCATTTGCCTAATTTAACCATAGTGAGGTAACTAGAGCGAGTATAGATGCAAATTAAATATTTTAGAGAGGAAATTGATTTTTAAAGATAATAACAAAGAAAAAACATACAGGAAAAGCACCATAAGAGATAAAAAATGAAGAAGCTAAAAATAATGAGCCCTAGCATGCTGCCTAATTTATCAAACTTGTCAACATCGGCAGTTAAGAGTAGAAATCTGTTAAGAAGAAACAACAACATTAAAAAAAAACAGACTTAAGTTATCAAGCAGCATTAGAATCAAAGGAACAACAAAAACCAGAAATAATAATACATCTTTCTAAAAATATTTTATTTGAGAGGGGAGAGGGAAAGAGAGAGAGAAAAAGAGAGAGAGAGAGAATGAGATGGGCATGTTAGGCCCTCTTGCTGCTGCAAACACATTCCAGATTCATGTACACTTTGTGCATCTGGCTTTATGTGGGTACTGGGGATTTGAACCTGGGATGAACAGGGCCAATAGGCTTTTGTAAGCAAGCACCTTTAACTGCTGAGCCATCTCTCCAGCCCCAATAATACATCTTTATATGCCAACCATCTAAAGTGTCTAAGGACAATACTTTCATACAAATTTCCTGTTAAAATTTTTCTGAACATTTGATATTCAAACACAACATATGGGTTACATTACTACAATTTAATTCATGTTTTTTTTTTTCCTGGCCATGCTCTGTCTTCAGCATAGGGATGAAGTTCATTTTGTCAGCCAGGCTATCTCTATCATTCATTCATTCATAGCCTAAGCTGGCCTCTAACTCATTATGTAGCTAAAGACACTCTTGGTCTTTCTGATCTTCCTGTCTCCATCTCCCCAGCTCTAGGATTACAGGCAAATACTACCACACCTGGATTACATACTAATGGAAATCAAACCAGGGTTTCATACATTCTAGGCAAGTACTCTACCAACTAAGCTACATCTCCAGACCCTATCATACATATATTTTAAACCATAATGAGATTTTTTTTCCCTTCACCTTAATGGTAGACTAAAATGCTCAAATGTAAGAAGGGCATTCATCTGGGATACAAACAATTATTTCACTCGGGCCAGCTTCTTAAAACAGAAAGAATAAAAATTTAATTGTAGCATTCACCTTAAATATATAGTGTGTAATTGGATTAAAGATAATTACTTAAAAGCAAATCATAAATGCATTCTTTGTATCATGTCAAAATGAAATTGATAAATTGCAGAGGATATTTAGAAAGGATTACCTTTGACTCAAGGTTGTCCACTAACGCAATCATAGAATTCTTGAACAGGGTGGCAGCAGTCAGAGGTCGCTTGGTCACCTCCGTAATGCTCAGTTTGCCTTCAGGCCACATATTCTTCAGCACAGGGTTTGAACTAAGAAGCACACATAGAAAGAACAATGCACATGCTGCATTTGGGTGAGGTGAATGAAAATGGCTGAACAGTCCTGCCGAACTGTATTCTGGAAGTCACAACTATACTACAGATTGACCTCATAAGCCTAACTGGAAACATTGTTCCATCTAGAAAATTATGCTAATATAATGACCTATACTGTACCAGAGCACTTTCCAAACTATCATACGTTAAAAAATTATTTAAGCCCTCCATCCCATGGAACATTCTGGCATTGAGGAACAGTCCTCAGTGGAATAGGGACAGGGAGGAGGGAAATGGGGGTCCCAACACAAGACTTGTGCATACTGAGTTTCTAGTTAAAAAAAATAAGGAAAATAAGACAAAAAATTATTTAAAGCATCATCCATAGTGTTACTATCTAGACCCCTCAAACTTAAAGTTAACATGGCTTTTACAATAAATATGTGCAAACACCAAGCAGGTTCTGTGACAGTTAAAAAATGAGGATGAATCACTAGCAGGAATAGAATGCTGAGTGTCATGGCAGAAACAAGCAAAGTAACAAAAAGCAGTTCTTTCTAAATACACCAGGACTGAAATAACCAGTTTGCCACTGTCTTCTAGCAAATCCCTTGACTACAGTTGGATTTATAAACAGATTTACAGGTAACACTGGCATTTACAGTAGTAACTTTATATGACAGTAGAATCATGATGACCCAATTCTAAAAATGTACTTCAGGCCAATTTTATGCTGAAAATTATAGACTCATTTATTTGGCTCTGTGGAGATTTTGAAAAATACAACTGTGGTGATTTCAATTGCAATTTTCTTCCTGTTTCATTTTAGGTACTTTCATTTTAAAGTAATTGGAACTGGAGATGTTGCTTTGTTCACAGAAACTTAACTCATTTGATTTTTTCCCTTACAAATTTGGAGGTTGAAAAAAAAAACAATTAACACAGGCATTCATTGCTACTTGAGCTTACTACAGTCATAACTCTACCCACTTTTCCTTCATACACACACACACACACACACCTGGTTGGATTCCCAAAACACCTAGTGAACTTTGTTTCACACTTGCTCAAAATAATGGCTTTAAAAGGAAGGGATGGGGCTAGAGAGGTGGCTCAGTGGTTGAGTGTGCTTCCTGTGCAAGCAAAAAAGATGAAGGAATTAATGACAAGAATAAAGAAGTGGCAATATGAGGATTGACTGGGTCTGTGAATAGAACACTCCTAACTCTGACCCAAATTGCCATGCATGACCAACTACCATCAGAAGTGACTATAAAGTAATGCACTGATATTTGGCTGATAGACCAGTTTGATCACTTTATATTTTTCTAGTCATGTCTTTTTTTTTTAAATATTTTATTTATTCATTTTTCAAGCAGACACAGAGAGAGAGAAAGAGAGAGAGAGAGCGAGAGAGAGAGAGACAGAGAGAGAGAGAGAAGAGCGCACAATGGTCTCATTGGTCTGGCTTATGTGGGACCTGGGGAATTGAACCCAGGGCCTTAGGCACCTGAGGCAAGTGCCTTAACCACTGAGCAACCTCTCCAGCCCATCTAGTCATGTCTTTATAAAAATGAGCACAGAAAAGTATATTGCTTTTCCTTAAACTTTTCCATGCTTATCTCTCACAGAGATGTGATTAGTGATGGACCTTCACTTATGGAGCACTTGGTTCCTACATACCTTCCAAATGCCTGCAGAGCAGAATCTGCGGAAGGCAAGATTTTGAAAATTCTGATGTTTGCTAAAAGACTGAGGTGCTCAAACTCTTTCTTCATCTTATTTCATTGTATTTGGAGAATATTTTTATACTATGTTATAAATGCCAGAAAGTCATGAATGGAATGTTAAAAAGGGTTTTTAGGGACTGGGGAGATGGCTCAGCAGTTAAAGGCACTTGCCTATAAAGATTGCTGGCCTAAGTTCAATTATGCAGCATCCATGTAAAGCTGGATACAAAGTGGCCCATGCATCTGTGATCCCAACACCCTACAACAATGGGAGGCAGAGAATCTGAAGCTCAAAGGCCAGTGGGCCAGCAAATCTGATGCTTGTTGCAGTCCAAAAGAGACCTTGTCTCAAAGAAAGTGGAGCACAGAAACCTCAAAGTTGTCCTTTGACCTTCACATGCATATCTTCCTTCCTTCCTTCCTTCCTTCCTTCCTTCCTTCCTTCCTTCCTTCCTTCCTTCCTTCCTTCCTTCCTTCCTTCCTTATCTTCTCTCCATACTAGGCTTAAAGTTCATCACTTCCTGTTTCTTGATGAGCTTTTCATATTGAGATGGTTGTGAGGAACTTCTGCTCAGGACTGGTGTCAGTGCTGACAAGTGCCAATGAGCCATTAGGCGATTTGGGGGCAAAGAAAACTGCAGCAGGAGTCTAAGGATACAGACTAGGTCACTCAGCAGCATCAGAGGCTACCAGATGCTTTTTCTGTCACCTCTGGCCAGGCCTGGGGAATGAGTACTCAGTACACTGGCAGGAGGATGCCAGAAGGTTGGTGCAGTGAACAAAGAAACAGAGACAACCCAAGGGAAAATCAAAGAAAATCTAACTGGTAGCAAGTTCCTGTTCTGAATTTGTATTGTTTATAATCCTAAGGATATTAAATATTTCATTCATTAAACATAACAAAGCAGGAAATCTGCCAGAACCTCCTAAAATTGTCACATAAAAATAATCATGTATATGGCCAGGAGAACCTGGCTGAATACTAGGCTATCCATGGTCCCCTGTCACAAGGACTGATCCAGACGACCCATGGAGGAGGTTATCCAGTTGAGGGGGGAGGGGAGGGCACCGGGGAATTGGGGATAATAACTCATTGTTTGCCCACTAAATGTTGTAACTCATTATGGACAATAAATTTTAAAAAATCATGTATAAATGCAATATATGTCAAAGAGTTCAAGGCAAAGACCAATCATACCTGTTGTACATGAGACGCTTGAAATCTTGAAACAAAGTATCTTTATTTTTGTCAATAAAACCAATGACAGAATAGCTAATAGAGAGAAAACAGAAAACATGCATTATTCATCATGAAAGAGCCACATCTGAGCTTTTCTTTGATAACAGAATGGCTAGACTGTATGTAACCCTTACTGTTATCAATTATGCCATCAAATATTCAGAAAGCTGGAGATGCCCACTAACTCTTAAAGAACAGTAAATTTGTCTGATAAATAGAAGAGACTTTGTTTCTCTCCTTCAGAAGGAAAGCCAAGATCAGTCATATCTGAATCAGCATCATTTTCTACTTTTATTGCTTACCTCAAGAAGATGACTTCAACATAGATAGCTGTATTTATTTTCCAGCATTCCTAAGATAAAAGCAAAACAGCAACATACAGGAACTAATTGTCTCATCCGTGGGGAGATCAAGTGACTTGCCTAAGTATCACTCAGTGTTCATGGTAGGATAAAAGAGTCCAAGAACTGCAAAGGATTGTAAGAATTGGATAAGCAGAGGAGAAAAGGCCAGAAGTTCACACAGGAAAGCAGGCAGAATGAAGGATGGAAGCAGGCACATGCAGGGGCATCTGCAGAGACATGAGCCCATTTTTTTGTGGTTTGGAGGAAGGGAGAAAGTGGTTTTTAAAATCCAGTTAAGATAGTTGATGAGACACTGAGGCATGGGAACTGTGTTGCTGCAGTGACTGGTGAAGCCTGTAGGGGAGCCACTTCAAACTAGGCTAGAGGTTAGGAGGTTGAGCAAACAGTAACTCTACATGCAGCCCTTCTCTATAATTCTTTCTTTCTTATGTTTTATTCTTTGATAATTACATTAACAGTTCCCAGGTCTCTGACCATAACCCTTTTCCTAGCATATTTAATTCTGCAAGAAGTCTTTCAAGGTAAGCTGCCCACAAGCACTTTAAGGTTACCATGTCCACAATTATTTCCTTGCCTGCCTAACCCAAGTCTTCTTCCTAAAACCTCCCTGTTATTTTTTGGCTGAATTCTTGGAACCACCTGACGCAATCTACTGTCAAACCTTCACAACTTGAACTTCAAAGTCCTCAGCATGGCTTTCAAGCCTCACTACGATTTGATCTCTGCTTTTTCTGGCATTTTTAATCTGTGTTGCAGAAAGGACACACTCCAATCAAAGGAACCTAATTGCTTTTGCCTGAATATTTTTTTTCACCACCCTCCCTACTACTTCTTATAAAAATAATTCCCATGGGTCAGGGAGAGCTCAACAGTTAAAGGTGCTTGCTTGCAAATCCTGATGGCCTGGGTTTGATTCCACAGTAACCACATAAAGCCAGTTGCACAAAGGCAAAAGCATTGTTTGCAGTGTCAAGAGGCTTTGGCATGTTCTCTTTCTCTCTTTGCTCACAAATGAATACATAAAAGCACTTCAAAACAAATAATTCTGGGGGCTGGAGAAATGGATCAGCAGTTAAGACACTTGCCTGTAATGACTAACAACCTGAGTTAAATTCCCAATACCCATGTAAAGCCAGATGCACAAAGTGGTGCATGCATCTGGAATTCATTTGCAGTGGCTGGAGGCCCTGGTGCACCCAACCTGCCTGTCTCTCTTCTCTATCTTTCTTTGCTTATAAATAAATTAAAAAGAAAAAAAAAGGCCAGGCCTGGTGGTATACACCTTTAATCCCAGCACTCAGGAGGCAGAGGTAGGAGGATTGCTATGAGTTTGAGGCCACCCTGAGACTACATAGTGAATTCCAGGTCAGCCTAGGCTAGTGTGAGACTCTACCTCAAAAACCAAAAAAATGAAATAAAATAAAAAATAGACAACAACAAAACCAATAATTCCTAGTGTCCTAAGATTGACAACAGCCTCCCTGGGTTTACCACTGAAAATATTATAGTGCTTCATTTTCTGAATTTCTAGATTACTTTCTATTACTCATATGGCAATTATATTAAGCCATCCTTTATTATGTTACATATATGGATATGAGTCTATGTGAAGTTGCTTAAATATATGTATAACTACATATATATGTGTGCATCTTACATGGGAAGCTCCTTCTGGCCTGGGACCATAATGTATAAAGTATTGTGTACATGGAAGATAAAAGTAAAAACCCAGAAAAGGGTTAAGGGCTAAATAGAGAAGTCTAAGGCACTGAATGCTGGCTGGAGTTCTAGACTGGGAGATTGGAAACATTTATTGTCTCCTTTCTTCCATAAACTTGGTATGTGAACCTCAGTAAGAATTCTACTCATTCTGCTGAAGTTTCATCATCTGTAGAACAAAGAGGTGGACTTGAGGGCCAAAGGGCTCTGCCCAGCTCTGTATGCAACTCTGGTTGTCAGGCAACACTATGTAAGGGGGACTTGGATTTTCCATGGGAGTTATCTGTATGGTACTGGGTCTTCTCTCTCCAGTATTCTGGAACCTGGGAATAGGACCAGAAAAAGTGGAAGATGGTGCCATTCTTGTACTGATGGTGAGTTAGACAGATGGCATGATAATTTTGAGCTGTATTCTTTTTATCATTCTAGAGTTTTAATTTAATGAGATATAGCTGTTAAAATTTCTTCAAATGTCTCTTCAGCATTTATAAAGATGATCTTTTTTTCTTATTTAATCTCTTTTTAAATGGGTTGCACAAAAGAATTCCTAACAGAAAATAAGGAAAAGGGTAACAAGTTCATTAAATAATTTGACAAGGGGCAGCATTCAATGAAGAGTGAAAGAAGGACAGAAATAACAGTAGGCTGAAAGGTACACATAACAGAAGATATCCACATTGGATTCCCTGGAAGCTAGAAATGTTACCTTCTGTGGTAAAAGATGTTAAGGATCTTGAAAAGGGGAGTTTACTCTATAGAATTTGGGAGAGGGGAGTGTGAAATGCCATCACAGGAGTTCTTTTAGGATTGAGGCAGGGGAGCCCCCAGAAGGCAGTTAGTGTAGTGCTGGAAGGCACTGCACAGACTGCCAGGGGAAAATGATCAACAACAGCTGGAGTAAACAGAGACCACTGACAGAAAACACATTCGGTGGTTATGAGTAGGCTGACCACACTTCCTAGTAGGAGTGAGCAGCGAACCAAAAAACGAGCACTTGTGTAATGGAGAAGCCTGGGCCTGGGGGAGACAATCAACAGCTTTCAAAGTCGGCCAAATTTTCCACTTAGTGAGGGGGAGCCCTTGTCTGGAACTTGGGATTCAGGGCAAAAGGCACCGGATCCCATACTCTTGGGCTCCCAAGACAAGATGCACTATGGGAGCGATTGATGGGGAGGCTACTAAAAATAGAATCTAGGTAATCAAGAATTGTGTATATTTGTTAACCTACACTGATCTCACTCTCCGATGGAGATTGTGTTTGTATTTTTCAGGATGCAGCGAGAGAGCTGGGGCCCATCTAACCCTACCAACCAACCGTAGGCCGATAGCTGAGATTCTGGCAAGAGAGGAGCCACCACAGTCATATCGTGGAGGATCCAAATGGAACCCCGCAGAGAATGA
>PVHP010047897.1:0-12729 GCA_004024765.1 Zapus hudsonius | reverse complement strand
CTCCCTCCCTCCTACCCCCTCCCTTGTCTCTCCTTGAAAATATTTAAAATCCCTAAAACATGCCAAGAGATTTGTTTCCATGGTGATTCTAAATCCTGTCACATTGACAACCAGAGATTAATCATCACACTATTATTGTTTTGTTCAATGCCTAAGATGTGCCTGTAAAACTGCCTTCTAAACATTTGTGTCTGAGCCTATAGGTTACTACTGCTGTCACCCATAGTCGAAGAAAAAAATTTCATAGTGAACACAGGTTACAGCTAAGATTTATAACTGGTTAAACTGTGGAGAATAATGTCAGTTGCTGTGGTCTATACTGTTGCTATGGTATAGTACCTAACACTCAGCCCTAAATGGAAGATCGTATACACACACACACACATGTAAATGTATACATGTACATATATAATGTGTGTATGTGTTGTATGTGTGTATGTATCTTACTATTTCCAAGGCTGAGGGAATACTGCAGAACAAGGAGTGGAAAGAATGTAAGAGCTAGAGGAAGGGGTGCAGTAGACTGTGACTGTTTCATACAGGCTTGCTCTGCTGTTGTTGAAGCAGAGCAGCTGTAATGACCTCACAGAACCAAGCCTATTAACATTCCCTCATGGAGAGAAAGGGTGAGGTCATAAGACGCATGAGATTCTCACAAAGCCCAAGCCTCCCTTCGATGCTAACCACCATTATATTAAGAGGTACACAATTAGATGGGATGGGACTTCTCGGTGATGTAGTTGCCTACAAGTCATCCATGATCCTATAAAAAGAACCTCAATGGACTTGGTTCATGAAGTCGGCCTTGGCTGGAATCCTTTCTTTAATCTGTTGGTGTGCTCTCTACCAGGGTGAACAGACATTTCTTTATTTCTCCCCAGAAAAGTCACACAATATCCACTGATGTGTGCAACCATTTTTTGAGATTTGCAACAATTTGAATTAACTCACAGATGGCACTGCCCAGAAATATTGAAAAATTTAGGAAAAATTAGGCATGTCATGAATACATACAATATTTGTAGAAAACAGCCTACTTTATCATTTGCAACCACAAATACACAAGTTCCTATTAGAAAATGTTAAAATGTTTCAAAACTTACACAAACTCAGACTAATTCACAGTCAAGAGAAACGTAAACAATTCACGATGGAGAGAAAAAAAGTGTAATAATGCACATGAAATCATGAACTAGAAAACTAATTCTAGTAATCTGTACTCTCCCATTGCTACTGCAGTGAGCTCAAGAATTGCTCATATCTACTGAGAACACCGTGAAGCACTCATCATCTCCCTGTTGATAGGTTGTCTCCTCTAGAAAATCAGTAGTTAGGGATGCAGGACCAAAAGAATATGGATGCTTCAAGATGGTGCTAAGGAACAACTTCCTGGTTCTTCTTCCTAGGAAGTTTTCCTGGTCTTTTCTTTTTTTTTTTTTTTTTTTCCTATTAGCAGGCTCTGAGTCTGTACTTTCTTTTTTTTTAAATATTTTATTTATTAATTTTCAAGGAGAGAGAGAGAACACCAGGGCCACTACCTTGTGGGTCTGGTTTATGTGGGACCTGGGGAATTGAACCCGGGGCCTTAGGCACTGGAGGCAAGTGCCTAAACCGCTGAGCCATCTCTCCAGCCCTGAGTCTGTACTTTCATCCTTGAAAAAAAATTCTCTCATGGTTCTCACTTATTTTCACCATATGACATACATACACAAAATGTGTGTTAGCTGTCTATTTAGGTTAATGGTAAGGCTTCTTGTCAACATTGGCTCATTAGTCATTAAATTTTTAGAGAATCAGAAGTTATATGAAGATTTCAACTGCACATGGTGGGGGAGCCACACCCCTAGTCATATTATTCAATGGTCAAATGTATAATGTATCATATTTGTCTTCAAAGAGTAAACAGTAAAAATGAGTTAAGCAAACATGTAAAAGGAAAAAGTAATTTATGAATTAACAAGTATGGTAGCAAGTCTCCAAAAATGTTCCCTGTCCCCCAAGTAAAACACATTTTCCAGTATTCATACTTTTGTATAACCCATTCCCCTTGAATCAAACTCTGACTTTTTGTTTTGAGGTACTTGGGATCAAATTCAGGGCCTCGTATATGCTAGGCAAGCTACTCTGAGCTACACCTCCAGCTTAGTGGCTTCCTTTTTGCCCAGTAAGGTAAAATAAAAGTGGTACTGCATAACTTCCTAGGCCAGGTCATAAGCAGCTTTGCAATTCCATCTGGATCTCAGAATGCTCCCCCTCTTGGAAGTATTAAGAACGTGATTTTGAAGCTCAGCTATCATGCCAAGTAAAGCCTGAACCACAAATAGAGAGGCTACATGTAGACAGCACATTGGCTGACAAGTATCAGCTGAACTCTGAGCTGAGGAAGAAAACATCCACTTCTTACGGTTGAGTAAGCCGTTCTGGACATTCAGGCTCCACCAGCGAACAGCACATCACAATAACCACTCAGTCCATGCACACAATGATATAATAGGAGCATGAAGTACTGTGAGAATAGCTCAACCTATATCCTTGTGAGAAACACAGTGATTACTACAGTATTTCTGAATAAATCTATCCTTAGCTTTCTTTACAGTATTCAAAGTAGTTTTCCAAAATTGTCAGATTGGTTCTCTTCTTCATTTCCTTCAATGTAGTTATTCATTCGTAATACATTTTGTATTTTGTCTAGGTTTCTCTTCACTTAATGAAATTTTTTTTTGAGGTAGGTTCTCACTTTAGCCCAGGCTGACTTGGAATTCACTATGTGGTCTCAGAGTGGCCTCGAACTCAGGGCAGTCCTCCTACCTCTGCCTCCCAAGTGCTAGGATTAAAAGCATGCACCACCAAGCCCAGCCTAATGGTTGATTGTAATTGCTTGTTTGGTTTGGGAATATTTGAAAAAAGGAGCATATTCTCTCAGATGACAAGAAATACTTCAGGGGAAGAAAAAATGTCTGTGTATTCTAGAGTAAGGGTCAGCAAAGATTTTTCTACAAGGGACAGATAAAAGATTTTTGTTTCAGGCTTTTCAAGCTACTATAGTTTAGATGTTGAATGTCCATAAAAGTCTGGCTGTCAGAGGCTTATTCCTCAGATGACACTAGGGAAGTGGAGAAACATTTAGAAAGTAGGGTCTACTAGAGGTTCCTTGGGTCTTAGGAGATATGCCTTCAAGAGATATGTGTAACCCCAGCTAACCTTGTCAAACTCAATCTTTGATTCCTAGCTGATGGAGGTAAACAGTTTTCTCTGCCACAGGCTAACCCTCCCATTGCTATATGGTATGGCTACCAAAGACCCAAGGCAAGAAGAAGCTCTCCCAAGCTGAAAAGCAGAAGGACCTGAGTTTAATTCCTCAGTACCCACGTAAAGCCGGATGCACAAGGTTGCACATGTGTCCGGAGTTTGTTTGCAGTGGATGGAGGTGCTGGTGGGCCCATTTTCTCTCTCTCTCTCCATATATATATATATATATATATATATATATATATATATATATATATATATATATTTATATTTATATATATGCATGCCTCTTTCTTTTTCTCTCAAATAAATTTTTTCTTTTTTTTAATTTATTTATTCATTTCAAGCAGAGATACAGAGAGAGAGAGAGTGAGCGAGCGAGCGTACACCAGGGCCACCACCCTGTGGGTCTGGCCCATGTGGGACCTGGGGAATTGAACCCGGGGCCTTAGGCACTGGAGGCAAGTGCCTAACCGCTGAGTCATCTCTCCAGCCCATTAAATAAATTTTTAAAAATAAAATGTAATTTAAGAAAAGAAGCTCTCTCAATTTAGAAATGGACCTTCCAAAACTATTGTGATAGTTAAGTTTTGTTGTCAACTTGACCTTTTTAGTAATGTTGGGTGGGTCTCTAATGTTGTTTACAGGAAGGTGGCTTTCCCAATAGGGGAGCTAAAAACAAACATTCCTTCCTGGGAGGGCAGTGCAGGAAGGAAATTCCAGAGAGTCGGGAAGTCAACAAGTCTGGGAAAGGGTTGCAAGACCCCAGCCATAAAGCTGTATAAAGGGGATATCTCTGCCACCATCACCCCCCACCCCCTGCCTGTTTGATGTTATGTGTGTGGTGTTGGTGATGGTTTTTCCTCTCTCTCCTTGAACCTGTGAAAGGGAGCCAGCCTCTTATCCCATATGGAACTTCCCCTGGATCTATAACTTCAATAAATCCCTTCCTCCCATAACTGTGCCTGGTTTGGAGGTTCATCCCAGGAGTGTGTGGCTGGCAGGTATTTATACTAACAGAAAGCTACTAAAAGGTCTCTGAAGGGGCTGAAGAGATGGCTTATCGGTTAAGATGTTTGCCTGCAATGCAGAAGGACCTGAGTTCAATTCCCCAGTGCCCATGTAAAGCCAGATGCACAAGAGGGTGCATGTGTCTGGAGGCCCTTTCTCTCTCTCTCTCTCTCTCTCTCTCTCTCTCTCTTAAATAAATAAAATATTTTTTAAAAAGGTCTCTGAGGAACCATTCAAGTTTGTCATTTTATGCTAAGCAGCCAAGCAACATGCAAACAAGTGAATGTCTTGAGAATTATGATATAAATAGATATTAACTTTTTATTTTGAAATACATTCAAATTATGTTTAAGTCACAAACTAGCACAAATAATGCCCAAAATATTATCACTTTTCTTTCTGAACCTTTGAATAAATTGCAGTTATGTGACTCCTGCAAGTAAATATTTCAATGTGAATATGCTCTTAGATAACTACAACTACTAAAACTAAGACATTACCAGTGATACAGAATTATCTAAATCACAGCAATTATTTAAAATTTCAAGTTGACAAAATACATAACCCTAATTCTTCAAGAAACTCTTCAAACCCTGAGTAGGATAAATACAAATACCTAGGTACAGCACAGAAAAAATGACAATAACCTAAAACAAAGAGAAAGGTCTCCTTTTTGGTTTTTTGTTTGTTTTTCAAGGTAGGCTCTAACTAGCTCAGGCAGACCTGGAACTCACTCTGTAGTCTCAGGCTGGCCTTGAACTCACGGCGATCCTCCTATCTCTGCCTCCTAAGTGCTGGAAGGCCATCACACTCAGCTTGAAGAGAAAAATCTTGAGAGCACACAGAGGAGAGGACACACTAATTTATTGCCTTTAGAGGCACAACAGGAAGAGTAGCAGCTTTGCATAGTCCAGGAAGTGGTGGCAGTCGTATTTTATAACAAAATGATTGATTTTTAACAAATAAACAATGTATTGTCTATTCAGTGGAAGAAGACAGTCAAAACCCTGACTGAGGAGTCAAGAGAATGATGAGTAAACATGAGACACTAAATCCAAAAATGAAAAGAGGGATGGAGAGATGGCTCAGCAGGTAAGGCACTTGCCTCCAGTGCCTAAGGCCCCGGGTTCAATTACCCAGGACCCACATAAGCCAGACCCACAAGGTGGTGGCCCTGGTGTGCGCTCTCTCTCTCTCTCTCTCTCTCTCTCTCTCTCTCTCTCTCGCTCTCTCTCTCTCTCTCGCTCTCTCTCTCTCTCTCTCCTTGAAAATGAATAAAATAAAATATTTTTTAAAATAATAAAAAAATTTTAAAAAATAAAAATAAAAAATAAAAAGAATGTTTTTGAGGTGCTTTTTTGGTTTTTTGTTTGTTTGTTTGTTTTTTGTTGTTGTTTTTCGAGGTAGGGCTCACTCTAGCCCAGGCTGACCTGGAATTTACTATGTAGTCTCAGGGTGGCCTTGAACTCATGGCAATCCTCCTACCTCTGCCTCCCAGTGCTGGGATTAAAGGCATGTGCCACCACGCCCGGCTGTTTTTGAGTTTTATCATAAAGAACAAAGAAAGAAATTACCAGAGAGGATTTCTTTTAAGACAAATCATACAATCATTTTAATGCTGGTGGGAAAGATCCTGTAAAGAAAAAAAAGTATAGTGTGGGGAAAGGGAAAATAACTGTGCCACCAAATCTATGAGATACTTTGCAATCGGTTCTAACCTGTGATGCTAGCTATCATTTAGGTTACCTATGCATAGTTTCAACCAAAAACATCATTCCTCAAACACACTTAAATAGAACTTCTTCTTTTAGTTCCGTTTGAGATTATTCCCTTAAGCAGACAAAAGAAGGAAGGGAAGGAAAAGGGAATAAGAAATAAAGGAAAGAGGAAGAAAAGAAATATGTCAGGTCATAACATTCACTATTTCTACATTATATTTTAGCTCAAGAGTCTTCATAAAGTAATGGGTTTCAAAGAACTAAAATGGTGACCACACAATAACACAAGACCATAAACCTCAAATTAAATACATTTTCCCCTAAAACATTTCCATTTTATCAATTTAGTTCACAGAGACACATTCAAAGAAAGTTACCAGTTTAAGACTCAGTTTCTGTGGGGTGTGGTAGTCATGCCTTTAATCCCAGCACTTGGGAGGCAGAGGTAGGAAGATTGCCATGAGTCGGAGGCCAGCCTGAGACTACAGAGTGATTTTCAGGTAAGCCTTGACTAGAGCAAGACACTACCTTGAAAGACCAAGACTCTTACTATTCTTAACTTTAATATCTCATATGCAAAAATATTACTATTTACCTTATATATGTCTTAAAACATTTTTTACTTTATAGCACATAAACTTTCTATAGTATTCTGAATGGGCTCCTTTCCAAAAAAACTAATAATTTTTAATTTAATTCTTATAAAAATGTAGGTAATCTAATAGTTTTAATCATTTTAATTTAAGTATAGGAGTTTGAAACGGCAATCAGTGAGTCTGGAATACTTCATCACCTCGTGTCTATTTCAAACAGCATTTGCACCTAGGTTCTTTCCTTACGGAGACTTCAACAAAATGTGTGTCTTCATCCAAAGTCACAGTGTGCCACCTAGTGCTACACGGAGAGTTTACACAGGCTTGTTCAAACACTGAATATTAAATTAAAGCAAGGAACATGGGTCTAGATTACACACTATATTCACATTTTACAGAAATCTTACTCTAAGAAATCAAGTCTGTGGAATGCTCAGTCTATTTGTGAGACTTCCTTCCAAAACTGGTAAAAGAAACCTGTGTATGGCCCTCTCTGTCTCCCCCATGTTTCCTCTTTCTGTCTCTGTCTCCCTCTGTTTCTGTCTCTTTGCTCCTATTGCTTTCTCTCTTTCTTATTTAAGAAAAACAATCTAGTGGTATAGCCATCTTCACCTCCTCTGAGGCTCAGGGAACATATGGAAGAGGGGAAGGAGAGTACATAAGAGCCAGAAGATAGGAAGGAGTGCTTTGTTCAGGTCATGAAGTGGCTGTTGTATTCAGGACTTCAGAGCAACTGATGTTGCTTGCATGATACTGGGCCTATCAACATCCCATCATGGATGGTAAAGGAGGGGGATAAAAGACATAGAGTAGAATACTAGTCTGAAAGAAAGTGTTCAGTGAAAGGGAAAGAGAAAAGGGGATGAAGAGACGGCAATGGGAGGGGATTATGACCAAGATACACTGTATCCATGTATAAAAATTATCAAAAAAGTAAAAGAACCCACCACGACTCAGGGAACTGAGCGGAAGAGGGGGCGGAAAGATTGTGAGAGCTGTGGTGGAGAAGACTGTCCAGAGGCATGGCACCCCTCAGTAACAACACACTTGGGCCAGGAGAAACAGGCTGAGTACTAGGATATCCAGGATCCCTTGCCACAAGGACTAATATAGACAGCCCACGGAGGAGGATATACAACTGATTAGGGATGGGGAGGGGGGGAATTGGGGAATTCGGGATAACAACACATTGTTTGCCCACTAAGTAATGTAACTCATTATGGACAATAAATATATATTTAAAAAAAAGTAAAAGAAAACTGAATAGTTCTACTTTAACAAGTTTTATCATAATCTTGAAATGGTGACAACATTGCTTATTATTTGTTTGCATCTCCATGAAACTTTCTACTTGACATACATTCTTCAAGCCTCATCAATATGACTGCTAGTCCATAATATTCCTGTATCTTTTTAAACAGGTTTTTCAGCTTTCCAAGTAATTCAGACGAGACTGGGCACATTGATGCCCATAGGAACTGTGGAGTGGCCGTAGACTTCAAATAATTCAGGACAAACAGAACCTTTCTCTTGAAATTCACACGACCAAAGTCCTTCATATTTGCAGTAATATGAAGACAAGACTACCAGGTTCCAGAGAAGGGAATACTAAAATTCTAGGAATGGTGTTGCCTGCATGTATTTCATAAGACATAAAACTTACCTAAGAAATCATGTAATTGGTAAAATTTCCTTAGCATAAGGAATAAGCTAGAATCTGCTTTAATAATTTAATAATTTAATTAAGCTGTCATTTCCTATTGATATCTCGTACTTTTCTAAAGACAAGACCATGGATGTCCTAGATGGCAGCAGTGTAGGCTTTGATTGTGGAAGGGTGGGAATCAACTTTCATTTTATATGAACTACTGTTTTGTATCTATTATAGCAGATTAGCCAATGCCTAAAGTAACATACTGTGATACAATTCTATCTTCAAAACATGTCATAAAAATATAAATCCACTCTCAATTCCAAAATAACAATGGATTTAAAAGAGGAAAGATCTGGCCTGTGAATCTTAATTTGGAAGCTCACATGCAGTATACCTACACAGAACTGTAAAGTGAACAAGAAACAAAATTCCTCTTCTGGTTATGAAGGGCTAGATAATTCAAACTAATCATCTAGCTGAGGAAAATTAGAAAAGCCAAAACATGTATTTTCTTTAAAAAAAAAAAAAAACTCGTTTAGAAGCACTTGGGAAAAGGCAGAAATAGACATTTAGAGGGCCAAAACTGGAAACAAAAAATTACAGAGAAGTGAATTCAGCAATCGTTTGCTTTTTCCCTAGACACTAGCCAACTCCAAGAGAGGGAGCCATGTCAGAAAAGCTTAGCAAAGTTTGACAGATACAAAGGTATGGAGACAAAATTTGTCCAGAGCTAACGCGTGCTGTAAGTCAGACTGAACAGAGCTTCATCACACAGGTAAGTAAGCCACAACTGTATCAGCCCTCACGATGAAGCCAGGTTTGCATCATCTCAATCCCTGAATGGACTAGAAGGAAACACAAATGCTACCAATGCTGTCAACCTGTGAGAAATGAAGGCAAATCTTCCAGTCTGTTGAGTCACATATACAAATGATCCTGACTTATAATGGTTCAGCTTATGATGTTTGTAAAATCTGTACATATGTGTGTACATGTGTGTGTGTGTGTGGAGACCAGAAGACAGCCCCAAGTACTGTTCTTCAGAAACACTGTTCATTTTTTTTTTTTTTTGAGACAGGGTTTCAAAATTGGCCTGGAGCTCACCAAAAGAGGCTTCACTGGTTGGCCAGCAGCTCCTAGGATCTGCCCGTCTCTGCCTCCCTAGGGCTAGAATTACAAGCATGTGCCACCACAATTGTTTTTACATGGGTTCTCAGGATTGAACTCGGGTCTTCACGTTTGCACAACAAGTATATTCTTGACTAACCTATCTTCCCAACCCATGTTTATGAATTTTTTTTTAAGGTAAAGTCTCACTCTAGCCCAGGCTGACCTGGAATTCACTATATCATTTCAGGCTGGCCTCAAACTCATATCAACCTCCTACCTCTGCCTCCTGAGTGCTGGGATTAAAGGTATGTGCCACTATGCCCAGCTATGACTTTTATTTAATGATAGTGAAAAAGAATTTGGTAGAATTCCATACTTTGACAGAAACAAAAAAAAATAGTTTTTGGAAACTTTCTTTACAAACTTGCACTTCCTCTTGAGTGTATTCTATTATTCTGAAACATTCTCTCTTACTCCCCTTCTCTCCCCATGCTTAAATCTAAGTGTATATTATCTTTTTGCTTAAATCCCACACTTTTTAGTCAATAGACCCCTTCTTTATGTAATAAACCCCAACTTTGCTTCAAAAACAAAAAAATACACGGTTCTTGGCCCAAAGATTCTCACTGTAGGAAATTCTCAGGACCTAGAGCATACAAAAATAAAATGATCCCAAGTAACAGATGTGAAAAATCAAAACCTGGGCAGGAGAGACAGCTCAGTGGTTAAGGCGTTTGCCTGCAAAGCAGAAGGACCTGAGTTTGATTCCCCAGTACCGACATAAAGCCAGATGCACAAGGTGGCACATATGTCTGGAGTTCTTTGCAGTGGCTGGAGGCCCTGGCTCACCCATTTCTCTCTAGATCTGCCTCTTTCTCACTCTCTCTCAAATAAATAATTTTTTTAAATCAAAGCCTTTTAACAGAGTGGGAGTGGGAAGGGATGAAATAAGAAAGGAGTCCATAGGTAATGCTACTGCTCTTATACTCAGAAGAGGTGGCTCTGTCTTGAGAGTGCACTTCCAAGGGTTCTATCCATCAAAAGCATTAAAATCCAAAAATAGTGTGTAACTAGCTGTGTGTATGGTTAATCTTCATGACCAACCTAACTGGATTTAGAATCACCTAGAAGACATACTTCTGGGGGTGTGTTTCACAGGAGATTTAACTGAGAAGGGAAGACTCACCCTGAGGGTGGGTGGTACCATCCCATGGGCTGGGGTCCTGAAGTGAAATAAAAGGAAAAGAGGAGAAAGCAAGCAAGATGAGCACCAGCACTCCTCTCTCTGCTTCCTGACCAAGCGCAGTATGTCCTACTGCCTCAGCTTGTGCCGCTCTAGCTGCCAAGCCTTCTCTGTCACCATGGGCTTTTCTTAACACTGTGAGTCAAATTAAACCCTTCCTTGCTTTCTGTTTGTTTTTGTTTTCAAGGTAGGGTCTCACTCTAGTTCAGGCTAACCTGGAATTCACTACGTAGTCTCAGGATGGCCTCGAACTCATGGTGATCCCCGGCCCCAGTGATGGCTGGCCTTGAGTTGCCAGGTTTTGTCAGGTATTTTATCACAGTCATGAGGAAATATCTAATATGTTGTATAAACAGGAATTAAAGAGAAAGGCACACACAAAAAGGACTATGTCTCCACCCCCATGAGAGGAGCTAAAAAGGGGGAAAGGGAGGACAAATTGTAGTACTGAGAAATCCAGCTCAAAGTTGGGAGTGGTGGTGCACACCTTTAATCCCAGCACTGGAGGCAGAGGTAGGAGGATCATGAGTTCAAGGCCACCCTGAGACGATATAGTGAATTCCAGGCCAGCCTGGGCTAGAGTGAGACCCTACCTCAAAAGTCTGCTCTTGTTTAAGGCTGGCCACCCAAAGGAAACACTTAGGCATTCCATTCCCCTATTTAACTGTATTTCCTCTTTCTACTCCTCAGAATAGTTTAAGAAGACTCTTAAAATTATCTACAACTCGGGCTGGAGAGATGGCTCAGCGGTTGGGGCACTTGCCTCCAGTGCCTAAGGCCCCGGGTTCAATTCCCCAGGTCCCACATAAGCCAGACCCACAAGGTGGTGGCCATGGTGCGCTCTCTCTCTCTCTCTCTCTCTGTCTCTGTCTCTCTCTCTCTGCTTGAAAATGAATAAAATATTTTTAAAAATTATCTACAACTCTTGAGTTGGAAAAGTGTAGGAGATGGGAATCTGTTTGCCTCCACTCTTGGAACTTCCGAACCCTTATCAGCCCCCATCCTGGATTTAGGAACTACCTTGACCCAATTCTCTAATTCTGCCTTGCCTAGCCCAGAAAGAACATGATTCCTTTTTAAGATCTGGCTGAGCTCTGAGGAGGAAGGCAAGCTGGCAGCTGGCCTGGATTGACTGGTCATTTTTTAATATTAAAACATAAGATATGTGGCTTTCATCTATTTTCCTGCCCTAGGTCCCACAAGTGTCAGGGACTGACTCAAGGAGCAACAACAGTAACTGAAACAAATCTTAAATTTAAAAATAAACAAAACATTGCAGGAAAGGTGAAAAAGAGATACCTTGATCACTTACCATCATTCTTTAATTCTCTTCTGTATCAAGATCATTTACCACGTAATCCCATGGGTATGGCTCCTACAATAAAATATATACATATATATATCTTTATCTTTAGTCACAACCTTATCAGAAAATAATTCCTTCCTATAAAGAAACAGATCTTATCCCCCAAGTTCCTCATCACAACACACAAAAAATAAAAAGCAACACTTTTTATTGTCTATTACGATACATATGATACAGCAGACTTTAAGTACACCACATTGAGTACTACCTTAATACTCACCAAAATATACAAACAAAATGGAAAAGGAACAATTACATGAGTAGCATAGGAGACCCTAATCCAAAGGCACCAAGCTTTATTTTAGTATAACCCATAACATGGGCATGTGCCCACATATGCAGGCAGGCAGGCAGACAGGCAGGCAGACAAATAACACCCACACCCCTCACATATTTTAGATCTTGATTCAATTAATACATACATACTTAACAAAACTAAAAATTCATTTTTATCCCTATTGTGTGAGATAAAGGCCGGTATTTTTCTATTCTGTCTCATTTTTTAAATGCTGTTTTCACTAAAGTGGCTCACTAATAACCCATATAGAAAACAATGTAGGGGCTGGAGTGGTGGCTCTGAAGTTAAAAGAACTTGCTTGCAAAGCTTGATGGCTCAGATTTGATTACCCATGTAAAGCCAGAGGCACATAGTGGTGCATACATTTGGAGTTTGTTTGCTGTGGCAAGAGGCCCTGGTGCGCCAATACACTCTCTCTCTCTCTCTCTCTCTCTCTCTCTCACACACACACACACACACACACACACACACACACACACACACGCAC